>JACYXH010000068.1:102500-200000 GCA_026745465.1 Lota lota | reverse complement strand
TTTGTCACTCGCTATCACACTGTTGATACAATAAGTAGAAGACTCCCGTGCTGGAATTGTTCTCAGGCAACTGGCAATAGGTAAGGGAGATTATAGAGTTTGGTTAGCTGGGAATCGTGATGTTAAATATTATTTATTGTGTGTGAGAGAGCGTGTGAGAGAGAGAGCATGTGAGTGGATGTGAAGGGGAGAGGGTCAGTACTTAAAAGTTAATCTTTATTCATGAAAGGCAGAAAACAGGATTACAATGTCACAATTAAAAAAAAGATTTTCTACATTGAGTGTTTGCTGTCAATATTTTCACCATGATTAGAAAGTAAAAAGTATCAGCTGATGTTTTGCCCCTGGCAAAACTAAATGTAAACTGGCCGTTTTAGAGAAAGAGAGAGCAAGTCAAGCAGCTGATTGCTAAGTACATCCGTTGTCATTCAAAGGGAGAGGTGCGGGTAAAAGGCACTGCGCCGGGTTGATTTGGAGAGAACCGATCTCTTAACTGATTGCCTTCAACAACCACAGTCACACACTTAGAGAAAAGCTAGCAAACAAACATCATTTCCCTCTATGACGGCCCCTTTGTTTTTGTTGTCGTCAAATGTGCCATTCGAAAATATGATTGTCGCTGCTGCTCAGATGGAAAACATGATAGTGTTGGGACGAACTCCTCCAAACAAGTTTGAAAGGATGCACTCTGAGCTTTAAGTGTAGACTTTTAAAGGCATTTTGCGGCCTCAATGACCTTCTTCAAGTCCTGCCTTCAAGCGATTGTGTATTAAAGCTGCATATTACCTCCGCGTGAATGGTCAGCTTTTTGTTTTTGGCATAGCGCCTGGCAGACACATAAAAGAAACGCAGACACACAGGCGCATGTGGATGATATCAAGCACTTCTGTTAAGAGTAGAAGTGTGTGGGAGTGAGGGTCAGGGGAGAGTATGAATGGGTCTTTTATTTTTTATTTTTTTGGTTAATGGGGAGCGAGCCCGTTGTGGATTGTGAGAGCGGAGAGGAAATGTGCGTCTTTACACGGGCAGAACCAGAGAACATCTCCCTACAAGGTGATAATGTTTAACGCAAAGCTACTTCTCGTTTACAGCGTGTCACCCGAGATCCCGATGAACAGAAATGTTTGTTAGTGTTTTTATTATTTACTATTCATTGTTCTGTGGTTATAAAAGCTGGCCTTTTACAATACATACACAGTGCTCTCAGCATTAGGCGCAGAAGCAAGTATTTCTTTTTAAATGACTGTGTTTACGTGCTTTTTTTCCATTTTTCTTCTTTTCAGAACAGCATAGCTATGAATAGGGAGTGGTGCGGAGCACATAACCAGCCATACACAAACAAGATGGAGCACATTTGAGGACATTCTCTCTCAGGAGAGTTAAAGCCAAAGCCAAGGTTCCCCTTTAACTGAATCCAGAGAAGGAGTTCAGACTTCGCATGATGTCTGCTTATCAGTCCGATTAAACCGTGATTGAACAATGGTGATTTGTTTCCAAGTAAATCCTGGGGTAAATCAAATGCATTCCAGTGTCACAGCAAATATGAATACAAGTAAGAGAAATGTAATTTGTGGCCAGTTTAAATCCCTGTAAGCACATATTTCATCAGATATTATTTCCTTTCCGTCTAAGCTTGTATCCCGTTTGTTAAGATATGCAAACAGACGTACATCATGACAGTTAACATTAAAGAGTTAAACTTGTTTGTGTACCAGCCTCACAAACAGAGGCCAGCACACCAACAAGTTTGACGGCCCTTTGTAACTAAACTTTAGAAAGATAATTCCTCTACCTCTCCTAACCGCTAATGTCAGTGGCGTGTTAATACTTGCTATCTGCTTAAAGCGTTCAGAGTTCACAGTTTTAATTAAGACTCTGCCACCGTTTCAAAAAAAAAAAAAGTTCTGTGTGAGGCAAATACACAAATCAGACCTGACGAGATAATAACTTGGCCCTCCGCTGCGTCCAGGGATGTAATAGCCCCCTTGGCTTGATAAACTGTTGGGTTGGGGGGTGGGGGAGGGAAAGGGAGGTGGGGGAGACACATACCATCAGTGCACTGGTTGAGGGAACGACTCATGAATATCTACATCTAAGTGTGTAAAAGCACTTCCGCTCGTTGTTCACGTCCTTCGCCTTATGTGTGAAAGTGGAAAGCATCAAATCCCTTCAAGCTATTGGCCGGTAATGACCATCGACCATCGGTAATATACTAGGACATGATGGTTCAAGTTTAGACATACAGACAAGTATCAATATGCTAAAACGTGAGACGTGTATGTACATCTGTCACACTCTTAAAGCTTGAATTTCATAAAACTGAATCTCCAAAATGTCTGTTTCATATGAGCCAGTTGGTTGTGTGCTGAGGCAAAGCATTTTTTAATCCTAGCGGGAGGGACCAGGGATTTACAGATTGTCTGAATATTTGAGGGCTTTGGAGGCATTGTGCAGATGAGCGTAATGAATCAAGAGGTTTGTTTGTGTTCGCCTTCCAAAGTTAAACATTGGGCTTTGAATGAGTCTCTCCGGAGCCCTCCTGTTCAGGTCTCTGTTGTTCTCCGCTCCACGCTGATGCTATCAACACACAGCAAATGCAGCCCCCGTTACATTTTCCTGCGGGGTTTCATCTGTGCTTGCCCTTATCTGAAAGGGGCGGGCAATCGGGATGGCTATGACATTTATCTTAGCGTGCGTGTGTGTTTGTGTGTGTGCGTTTCTTCTCTGCTTTATCTCTACAAAGCTGGTTAGATACACAGAGAATGTGGTGTGTTGAAGACCTCAATATGCGCTTGGAAGGTGGTATCTCACTAAGTCTGCTGCATCTACACAGCTGGATTCTGTGTGTACTTGTGTATCTAGCTGTGTGTGTTGTGTCTGTGTGTATGTGTGTGCTACACAAAAGCAAATGATTTATGATGGTTTTTGCCAGGCTCCCTGAGAACTTCAATGAAGCAGGCCGATAAAGACGATTCTTTGCATTGTATATTACGCGTGCCGAACTCCAAAGCGCAGCCAAGCGGAAACAATATTTTAAGTGTGACTTATTTTGAGATTGGCTCACTTGTCAATGTTCAAAAGGAACATGCGGCCATATGAAGCTCTGCAGTTGGTAAGGGCTCCCAGGATAAGGGCCTTTGGGGTTTTGCCAAAAAATTTACTGTCTGGCACAGATCAGACCTTTGACGACAAAGACAAAAAAAAGCTGGCTCACAATCATGGAAAATAAAAAACTTTCACATGAGTGATGCATGTGCCTCACCAACACACATTCGTCAATGTGTCTTCCCACTCACCCCTTAAACAACTCCAGAAAATACATAGTCTAAACAACATCTGTCTTCATGTCAGACTCTTTTACCCACACCCACGGAACACACCGCCGACTGTTTAACATAGATTCGGGTTTCTAAATATGCATTCAAATTAGTTTGTTTAAATGTTTTTCATACGTCTCAAGGATTTGTAAGCAAATATGCCTTAGTAAAAACAGCAGAAGGGATTTCACATCTGTTTTCCCCAAAAAAAATTGTTAAAGTCTGAGCACTGAATATTTTAAGTAATTTGAGTAGACACATCAGGTTTCTTGGATTTATCTTGACAAGATCTTAAATTCTAGACATAAATTGACTTCGACTTTAATGTTGTCCATTACCCTTTGTTGCTAATTCAGAATGGCAAGGTGCGGGTGTAATGGATGCGGCTCGAATAACAGAGCAAGCGAGTGAGTGTAAACAGGGCTCCCCGTTCAAAGGGAACAGCTTCCGATGGGCCCAGATTATGGCTCGTCTGATGCATTGTCCGTGCCGAAGGAGATGTCAGGAGGCGAACAAACAAATAACAGCTGCTCAGTTTACTCGACATCTGAGTTAATGAAATGGAAGACAAAAACAAATAGAGCGCGAGAGAGCAGCTTCGCCTGTCTCGCACGAAGCCCATATTGATGGGCTGTGCCAAAGGGCGGGTGATGTCCACTGAAACGCCATCAGTCAAATCAGACCCTTGTTCTCCTTGATCCGACTATCTCCGCGACGGCACTCATCTCGTCTCAACAGTGATTGACAGGAGATGGATTGATGAGGAGCATTCAGGGCAGATCGTCGGCACCCTGCAGTGTGTCCCCCTCAACGCCTTTGCCTCAAACTGACAGGACAAAGTGCCTGGTTGCCTGGCTGCATATTCCTCTAAACATCCATCCTCTGTGAATGAGGGACAAGAAAATGCGGCAGCTTCGCTCAGCGCACACTTTCTCTTCTAAGTGGACGGGACCAAGTGAGAAACTCAAGGTTGTGTGGTGGACTGACACCAAGATACCATGTCTTGTTGACCTCTACTCTACGCTGGAGGGAGTAGCCTTGAAGAGGCAATGAGAGGATGACGTCCGTAGCGAAGACACTGGTGGATGTGGAGAATCCTGTCTTCCGGGCAAAGGCAGGTGGTGGGTAGGAGAAGGAGGAGGAGGAGGAGGAGGAAGGGGAGGAGAAAGAAGGAGGAGGAGGAAGGCACAATGACTGACTGGCAGCTGCTCTAGGGGCACCAGATGGCCTGGCAAGAGGGGGTGGGACATGGCAATGGGTTGACAGGACCTCTGTGTCATTGCCTTGCATCTGCAGCCTGTTTCAGGACGCTGGCAGGAGCAATAGCTGGCTGGCCAGCCGTGGTGTCACACCAGCCCGTAGCGGCCGAGGTGGAAAACTCGATTGGGCACGGGATGAGTCGAAACACGCACCTGATGCTGTGTGACAGTGTGAGGGGAATATCGATGGCAGCCACCCAAGCAGGATCTAGGAGTGCCGACGGGTGAGTCCGGACGAGCTTGGATTTGGCATCAGCGCGGCTCACCTAGGTGGAGCAAAAGTTACAACTCATCAAAAGTTAGGATTTTAATTACAGGCCGGAGCGAGATGTGATAACGGTGCCAATAACAAAAAAATATATGCATTCTGAATATTCAGCACCACAGGGCACAGCTAACATCCCGTTAGGTCTGGCAGCGCTACTCACTTCCTGTTAATTAGTGCTTCTTCACAGAGAAACAATCCCATTTTCTTTTTGCAAACGCCCATCACAATCACGCATCACAATCACTACCCCTTTTTCCTCCAGAGTGGCCGCATGCGGCGCAGTCTAGTGTGTGCTGTCAGTTCCGCCACCAGAGACGACCGCCGCCTCTGGTCTAGTTGACCCGTACTAATCAACCGTCCGCTGTGGGGCCACTCCACAGGGACGCCGCCGCCACCGCCGCTCGCAGAAACATCAATTCAGAGGCAACACTCTCGCTCACTCTCTGTTGAGCTCCCTCTCCCTCTCTTCCTCTCTCTCTGAAGGATGATGTGGCGGCTACCAGTGGCTGTGGTTTGCCGCCAGAAAAGAGGGCCTTGTGAGCTCTTCTTCTTCTGTGTGTGTTGTATGGGCGGCGTGGTGGCTGGGGACTGAGGGGACGAGACTCACCAGCTCAAAGACAGGTTCGCTGATTAATATTTGAGCAGCCCTGTGATGCTCGCCGTCCCTCTTCACGTGTCGCAGAAAAGGGGTCCATGTACCCCTCCCTGGGACGCGAGCCAGGACATGCCGTGATGTGAGTGGACCGGTTCCTGAGGTGGAACTGGTGTACTACTGGGCGCCATGACACCAGCCTTGATCCATTATAGATGAATTTGGGAATTTGAGTTCGGTACATAATGGAAACAATACGGCAGCAACAGGAGCTGAGCGTATGCATAAACTTAATATGTGGGAGTGTAAAAACGCACACACATTTGTCACACCTTTCCTACACACACATAATGTATGTGTGCTGACTCCCACAAGCGACCATGTGTGTCTGACTGCACAATTCATAACTCTGATTATATCCTGTGGATTTGACCACTCTGCAGTCTTGTTTTGAACAGCACCACCATGGCTAGCTTTCTATTAACCCTCCAACCAGACTTGAATTGACTTTGCCTGATTAATTCCATCGCAACTTTTACTGCACCCCCATCACATCTTTCATCACATCTACGTTGATCAATGTCTAATTGGATGAGAGAGTGAGCTGAATTATGCTCGCCTCCGCTGAATGCTGGTGCATACATTATCGGTCAGATTCATGCGGAGCGATGATTTATTTTGTTGCTCCACTAACGTTCTGTTAATTAGACGAGACTTGAGAGAAGTTTAATTAATGCTGGGGGTGGGGGGGGGGGATTAAGGACGTTGAACTTGTCAATTAGAAACACGGTCGTGATGCAATGTGAGCCAGATAAACTGACGGACTCAATCGGTAAAAACGAACTAACAAGACCACCTCTAATGACCCCGGTCCATAACATAGACTTTTTCACTCGGTTACTGTTTCTTATTGAAATGTAAACGCTACAGAGCGCTGTGATGTGTGTTACCTCCATAATTCATACCTTTCCCTTGAACCTTTGCCAGGCTTGCATTCTGACACATTCTCATTCAAGTTCAGGCCACGGATCAAATTAATCCCACTACAATAACAATTGGTATTCACTCCAAAACTCAGTTTGTTTTTTTTGTTGCATGTGTCAATGTGTATATTTATACGGAATGCAAATGACAAATTGTGCGCATGAATATTAGCAATGCATAATTCTCCCCGCTGTCCCGTTTCGCTTCCTGCCCGTCTCTCCAAAAAAACCTCTGACACAGAACCGTCGCTTCGGTTTTGTTTCCATTTTTTTCTCCCTCCATTCCCCGTTTCCTTGGCAACTCTCGCAGAGAGATAGTGGCGCTTTCGGCGGGAGACGGAATACAGCAGTTGGAGTCATTATTTACTGCAGGGTCTGACCTCTGATATTCGCTGATACACTTAAGAGGGCCGTCCCCCTGTTCGTCCAAATCTATTTCTGCCCTTCATGTCAGGATGCACATAATTACCGTTTCCATGGCGATGTGTGCTGGTAAGGTGAGGAGGTGGATGTTTTGAAACAAGGCAATTATGTTTAATTTGTAAAAATAAATTATAAATAGAAATACTTGTTGGTACCCGTTGTAATTATTATTTGTTATTAATGGCAGGTGAAACATTAAGGTGCAAAAAAACAAAGTTATAAACTGTGTTGTTTGCTGAGCAAGCTCACTTGCTTCAAGGCTAATTAGAAGAGTTATTCTGCCTGCTAATCACTGTTTGTTGGTTCAGCGTCCTCAAAACAAAGCAAGGCAGGCAGCAAGGCCACCTTTTTTCAGCGGGCGATAAATCTAAATTTGAGGCTGTGTGAAATTCAATAAGCCGGGGTCTTAATTAATGCCACCGTGTACGCTCTACTCATTCATCCATGACCAGAAAATTAAATACGACTCATCTAAACAGCGGCCGTTGCACACTGAGTAACAAAAAGAGTTCAGGTCACCCCGTGCCAAGCCTCATACATCATTTACTGTTGCTGTCAAAACCAAATGTATTTAAGCAAATGTTTGTGGAAATGTGACTCAAATAGATGATGCATTATCAAGGTTGGCTTCCATAGCTGATGTGTATTTTACCTTGGGGGGGCCTAATATATAGCTGGTTTGTAGTTTGCTCCACAAGGTATTGGCCAAGAAAATGTTAAAATCGTTCCATGATTATTGCAAAGTTTTCATTCCAAAATGCAGTGTATGAAGAAATATTAATGTGAACATCAACACAAGTTTAAGCTGTCACTTGTTCCTAAATTCGCCTTGAGGGCAGATGTCGTCTGCATCTCGCTGGCCTACAGCATCGTGTTATTGTAGAAGAGTACCTACCGTGAAACAAAGAGGCTGTTGCTGTCCCAATCGACCAAAAAAACAAACACCCCCACCACCTCCAGCCTTGCCAGACACGCAGGTGCGATCGGACCACTCTTCCTCATCTCCTCCTTGAATGACCTTGGAAGGAAGGGGGGGGGGGGGGGGGGGGGGGGGTCTTTTCAACCAAGTCCACTCTTTTGTCTCTGAAATGGCAGCAATTAGTGAAGGGAGCCGAGTGGCAGGGTTATTGTGAACATGTTTGGAGGGGGCGGGGGGGAGACAGTCTGAGGAAGGAGCACGCGTGTGGAGAAAGGAGAAGAAAAGGGGGGAGAGCTACAGGAGCCTGGAGTGGGAGACTGAGAGAGACAGAGAGAGAGAGGGAGAGAAAGGGAGCCAGAAGGTCAGGGATAATTAGAAGCCTTTGCAGTCCTCTCCAGAGTCTCTGCAGGAAGCCCACAGATGGGCCCCTGGGCTCCCAGGCACCTTGATGAGAGGTGGTACAAACACACACACACACACACACACACACACACACACACACACACACACACACACACACACACACACACACACACACACACACACACACACACACACACACACACACACACTGTTAGCAGACACCTGAGGGAGGAGGGTGGCCACTGACGGACACAGTGGACACAGGTGCGGAGAGACCGAGAGAGAGGATGACATTCTGGTAAAAATATAAAAAACGCAAAGCAGCGCAGATTAATAGGGCGTCATTAGCTAACGTATGTTCACGACAATTGATGAACCGATATAAAATGCCACAGTTATTCCATCGTCCTACAGTGGGCAGTCGGGGGGGGGGGGGGGGGGGGGGGGGGGGGGTCCCTGCTTTTACAAGACTGTTATCGCGGACCGCCAGCTGCTGCTCGCTCCCTGGCCGCGCGCACAGCCCTTCCTAACGCCCGACCGTGTTGTTTCTTGGCCGAATTAATTGTTTTAAGTTTTTTTTCTCTCTCTGTAAAACACTACCACAGGCAGTTGACTCCAGACTACAAATGTCAATTATTTCACCCGGCCCGCTAACAGACTTCAAGAAAATCTATTAACGGTGACTCGCTGAGCCACAGGTATTACGGTGCACACAAAACAGCCGCGATACTAGCAATTAGCCGCCCTGACATTTATATCCTGGCTCCATGCAAATGCACCAGCGGAGCGAGAGCTTAGCTAGCTAGAGAGCCCAGGGACCTGGTGTCTCAGAAGCCTGGTGTCGGATGCAAGGCTGATCCAGAACCACAAGACCTGGATAGCTATACAGGTACAGAACAAAGAAGTAAAAAACCAAGAAATATGGAGCAAACTATCAATATTATCGGTTTTCTTAGATTCTCCCAGAAAAAAAGGAGTGCATCTAACCATTTGTTGAAAGAGTAACTTTTTATAACGGTGCAGGCTTAGCTGTACAGACACATTTTTGCTTGGAGCAAGAAGTGTCTAAAGTAATTGGATTTATATATGTATAGTTGGCACATTTTGACCATATTTATAACAGTCCTTTAAAATAAACCTAAAGACAACCACTACAGCTTATACTGTGGTGGGCAATAAATAAACAAAGCAGTTCAAATTCAGTCAATTAATGCAGAGACAAACCATGTTTCATTTGGAATAGAAGGAAATATACCAACAACTTAAAGCTGCTGTAGGTGAGAAGAGAGAGAGCAGGAAAGAAGCAACAAATGCAAAGAAAACGCGCCCTCCCTCTCCATGTTTCTCTGCCAGAAGTCTTGCATTCATGCACCGGTGGTGACGCTATGACAAAGCAGTGTCAGTGTGTGTGTGTGTGTGTGTGTGTGTGTGTGTGTGTGTGTGTGTGTGTGTGTGTGTGTGTGTGTGTGTGTGTGTGTGTGTGTGTGTGTGTGTGTGTGTGTGTGTGTGTGTGTGTGTGTGTGTGTGTGTGTGTGTGTGTGTGTGTGTGTGTGATTGATAGGCAAAATGGATTCCCCAAACAAATGATCAGGGAAGAGATGCCCTGATTGGTGAGAAATGAGCCAGGAGCGGTCTTAAATCTAAACAGTCTAACACAGAGGCAGGCACGCAGTCAACTAGAAACAGAGGATTTCACTCACTAATAGCAGAAGGATAGCTAGGCCATCTCTAACAAATTACACTCAAATTATAGCTCTTAAATCTTGCCCAAAGCACCTTTAAAGTCCACAGCTCTCACCTCACCAAATGTCCAAGATGAAGCTTCAGAAGTCCATTAATCCCAATGTGGAAAACTACTCCATTAAAGTAAAGGTCCACACATAAATCCAAAGAGTGATCCAACACGAACTGAAAATAAAGGTCTTCTTTTCAATGTCCCACACTGATTCTCTGAACTAGGCCCTAAACTTAAATATAGTTCCTGGTTATCTTTCCTGCACTTCTCTCTTCTCTTTCCATTGGACAGCATGTGGGTGTGTCCCAATTACCATACTAATACCTCCACCAACACAAGCCCGTTATACAACACAGCCCCAACATAACCCCATTATACGTGAAAAAAATAAATAATCCCATCCTTATTTAACACCAGACCAAAACATTGTTGGATGTAACAAGGTTCAGGCAGGCTATTTCTGACAAGTACACACAAAATGCGCACACGGTACAAACGTTACTGAAGGTGGTTAACATTGCTCAGGCCGTGTCATTGGGATTGGAATGACATTCATTCCTTGCGGGGGAACCAGCAGTATGAAAGAGCTTAGGCCTTGTCAAGGTCTCCCAGCTATAGCGGGCTTTCCCCTGAGCTAACCTGCTGATATCCAAGTTTCTGTCACCCACGCCCTGGCATAACGCCGCCATTACGCGTGGGACGCCCGCAATCTCTACCATCAACTGTATCCCATCAATGTAAAAAGTGTTCACTATCAACTGCTACATTTGCCTGTCACTCACATCCTCATTTATCATTTACCCTTTTAAGTATACAGCCTTGTTTACATGCACCCCACACACACACACGCGCGTCTTAAAGCCATTTTCTGAAAGAGACACAAATAGAGAAGCCTGAAGTGTCTGTGTCTTGCCCTGCTTTAGATTCTTGATGTGCCACCAAAACCGTATGACTTTTTTTGTCATTGTTTGGGCCCAAGTGTGTTGTGTAGCGAGCGATACGCACAGCAAACAAACAAACAGTCTGATGGAGGGGTCAACACAATGACTGCAGACACTGCTGGCGGAGATGAAGGCAGGGGAAAGAAATTATTCCCTAAATGTTGTTTTGTCTCTCGTCAGCACTGCAATTTCAACCTTAACCGACATCCCCTGGAAAAGTGTAGCGGGCCGTTAAGTAAATATCATAGATGTGGCGAACGGTCTTAAAGGAACAGTTTGCTGGTTTAATGCTACAAAAAACAACACAACCAACAGCTTGTTGGCACTGGCCGTTTTTGTTTCTTCTTTTTGTTTGTATTCAAATAACCTTCAACTAATCGACGACATAGCAAAGTGATGCAAAACGCGTCAAACGGAGACACATATTGTAGACAAAATCTAAGCAGATAATATTGAAAAGTTAAACTTTGTATACTTTAAAAAGAAATGAACAAATTATTAAAAATCTTTCCCTAACTATGTGTTAAATGGGTAAAATGCATATTTAATGACGTCTCAGGCTACCAAGGGCCGAGTCGGGCTAGCTGAGCTGTCACGGGTCACCTATGGTACATATCTTTAGCCGGATTGATTGTGTGTAATTACTATGCTTTGTTTAATCTAAAGCTTTCGTGTTTGGCATGCTGATTTGGCCGCCAAGCGTGGCCTGTAAATATCAGCTAAATGTCACATTCATTAAGAAATGCCTGTCTGCAGTTTGGACCGACAGCCAGTCAGTCTGTCTGTCTCTCTCTCGCTGCCTCTTTAGTGGTCCGCGGATGAGTGCAAGAGACCGCAAAAAGATAGAGAGGGGTCTGATGGGGCAGATGGGGTGCAGTGATGTGGCAGGCGGGGGAAGGGGGGGGGGGGGAGAGCAAGGGGTCCCACCCTCAGAGACCAGAGCGATGTGTGTGTGTGTGTGTGTGTGTGTGTTTATTGTCTGTGTGTCAATTTTAATGTGTATCCAAGCACAAAAAGGGATTTATATGCAAATGTGCATGTGTGTGTGTTCATGTGTGTGTGCATATGTGCGTGTGTGCATGTGCGTGTGTGTGTGTGTGTGTGTGCATGTGTGTGTGTGCGCGTGTGTCTAAGCATGAAATCTCGTTATGCAGAGCGCTTTCCTTTGTTCTATTGTGGCAGCGCTGTACGGCTAATGAACAGTGACTCGGATGTTGACTGCAATGTGAAATGTCAGCCTGACTCGCATCAAACTGTCTCTCATCACTTTGATGGGCGGGATTTTTCCTCCTCCCTCTCTCCACGTGTTCACCACCACGGTGGGTCTGCCTTCGTTTACGTGTTGCTGGCGTGTTATGGAGTGCCACTGGTGGTGGAGCTCTGAGTGACTCAGGCAGGGGGGCTTAAGAGCCGTCGTACATCATTCTTATTTCTCACGCTGGGACACTGACCGCCGCAGCGTTTGACCCAATTATTCTCCCTTCATAGTCAAATGATGAATTACATTTGCACGATTGTGTTTTTTTTCTTTCCCGCCTCCCCACTTCCAATATGCTCTCTGCACAAAGAAGGAGCTATTTTACGAACAGGCTGCCACCTAATGCAACCCGCCTCCTAGCACAGTATATACTGAGGGATCTGAACTAAACTGGTCGAGCATGGCTGAGTACATTGACAAATTGATACAGAACATATAGTTACAGATATCTGATGCTTTACACCAAGCCTTTAGCTCAGCTCTGGTGAATGGACAGATCCATGCAGTGTGCTCCATACACCGCCTGCTGTTTCTGCTATGCTACCGCCTTGACTATTGATTGTTGGCCCGATTTAGGAGGAAAGTCAAACAGATGGCCAGAATTCCTTCTTGTCCCCCATTGTAACCCCTCACCATCCAACACTCTCTGGCTGAGATTGAGTCAGGATCCTTCTGCGCAGCCAAGTGGGATTTGAACTGGGAAAGCCAAAGTGTTGACCTTTTGGAATCATGTGTAATTATGTCTTTTTTCTGTATGCGTGTGTGTGTATATGTGTGTGTGTGTGTGTAAATATGTATGGGGGGGGGCAGGGATGTGCATGCCGCCCTAATAATGAGCTTAACGGAATTCTTTGGGGGAAGTTGCCATCTGTCCCAAGGAGAGGGCTCTGGAAGAGGGTCTCGCACCTTTTAATGAGTCCAACTATTTTAATGGCGCAATTATCCAATAGTGCTGTGTGACACACACACACACACACGCCCAAAATGTAAACTCACTTGTTATTGTCAAATGCATTATTCACATAAACTGCATCCTGATTTTAATTTCAGGTCTCTTGCGCGCGCGCGCGCACGCACGCACACACACACACACAGAGAGAACTATTCTTAGAAAAGGGATGCTGGGAAACCATGTTGGAGGGTGGGTGGGAGTAGTGGTGCACAGGGCTGACCTGATGCTGCGTACAGTATGTCATCACCCCCCCTCCCCCCCCCCCCCCTTCTTCCATCCCACCCCCAGTAGTGGAAAATAATTACAGCGCTCCACAGTGGCCCGTTGGAGCATTCATCATCATTAAGACCCCATAGCAGGCCATTTTCCTGCGAGAGAATAGGAGGAGGAGAATCCATATGTGACCACGCCCACGCCGCGACACGGGCTGTCCATCATGGAGGTGCACCTGCTGGTGGTAGGGCCACTGTGGCTTCAGTGGCGAGGGAGAGCTGTATGCGCCGCTGAGAGCTAATGATTAGCAATGGCTATTAGTTATTGTTAGAAGACAGTTGGGGCTTCTTTACTCGTTAAAGCCGCATGTCACGGTTGGTTAAGTCCATGGCCAATTTGTTTTGGTTGTTTGGATGACAATAAATGAATGAAAGTTTGAAAAAAGGAAAACAATAATTCAAGTCATCCATATTGTGATACAATTTGTTTTTTTAAATCCTAATGATGGAAAGGTTTTTTGCAAAGAGTCCTTTCGAGATGGACAAAGTTTTGTCAAGTATAATTGATTTTTATTAAACATAAAAGTATTTAGATATTCTACTAGTCTATTAATAATAAACAAGGTAAAATCTCTGTGAACTATAAATATTCTGTCCTATTGTTAGAAGACAGTTCAGGCTTTTACTCATTAAAGCCTCGTTAAGTCTGCCGCCATTTTGTATTGGGTCGTATGCGTGACATAATGATGGAACATTTGAAAACCTATCAATACGGTTATACCTAAAGAAAATAATAAAATACTATAGATCAACTGGCTGCGGTTCTCTCTCTCTCTGCCTCTCAATCGGTCTCTCCCTTTCCATTACAGATACACTGCGTTATACTTTAAGCTCATAAGGTAGCAGCGCATCGATCCGGCCGGTTCAAGTGGGCCATCGTGGGCCTGCCATTGGTGCGCATGGACATTTGCAGAACACAGATGGCCCAGGAAGAGAGTGGAGGCTATTGGCTTTTTAATAACACAGCGTTGGGCATCAGGTTTGAGAGGGCTGTTGTTCCATCGATTTCATTCTGGAGCTAGAGATAGTGATAGAACTCCATGGTCCTTGTTGTTAAAACAAAATAATCAATGATGGGTGCTTATGAGAGCTAAGTGAAGAGAGATGGGGGGAGAGGGAAAGAGAAGATGAGCTTGAGGGAGAGATGGGGAGAGAGTGAGCGAATGAGGCTGAATATGAGAGGATGAGAGAGAGAGAGAGAGAGAGAGCGAGAGAGAGAGAGAGTAGAAGAGTCAGAGAATTACTACTGGTGCTAAAATCTGACCTTTCGTGTAACACATAAGAAAACACTGCTGATGAAGGTGGTAGACGGGGAAATATGTTTCCATAAATTGGCCTGAATAACCACCAAAAAAAAAAAAACTGAAATAAACATCTGATAGCAAACATAATAGCCACAGGTATAAAATATGCTATCTCTTCCTCTTGCCGGCTTGCAAGGCGAGGCAAGACACATCCAATTGAGTCCCAGGACTGAGGGCCTGCTGGGCAGAGACAGGCCATGTCAGAGCTAATTATCCCTGGGAGACATGAGCAGAATCACTCAACTGTGTTACATAAACACACAGGCCTACACTCGCATGCACACGTGCACATACGACGTGCAGGCTCCACACACACACACACACACACACACACACACACACACACACACACACACACACACACACACACACACACACACACACACACACACACACACACACACACACACACATACACACACACACGTCAAGTGAAAGTAAGATTAATCCTATTCCCCTCTTCTGCTACTTCAGTCTCAACATTTATTTTCCTATAGCTTTTGTCTTTAGCTCCTTCTCTGTATTCAACTGAAAATAAAATTATAATTGTTTTTACTTCCTCTAGCTCAGGAGGGGGGTCAATCAATGACAAAGCCTATTTGAATCGACCGAGCGCAAATTCTGAGTGAATTTGTTTCAACTGCCCGACGTTGCATTTCTCAATGCACAGAGACACATTTCATCATCTCATTCGCTATGCTGAGCGAGTGTATAGCGAGTGTTTGTCTGATTTGATATCTGCAAGGAGGACCTGAAGTGATCAATGGCGTGTGCTGGTAACTGGTAATGGCAGACGTGCGAGCACCAAGCTGCATAATCGGCCTAACACTTTTCCGCACCAATTTATTTTACTGCCCCCTTCAGAATGAGAGACACGTCATTCTTTCCTGTGATGACTCTGGGTCTCGCCAGATCTTAAAATGTATGAACCGAAAACAGACAATTTTGCAAAATGTTCTTCAAAGTTGTGGCGCGCAAGAAGAGGAGGACGATCGCACACGTAGACAAAATCGGAACCGTGATGATGGACGTTTTTTTGCTTAGGGTCCTCTGACACATTCCCTCTCGCAACAAACAACATTTTATCGAGTGCAACTCTAGTTGAAAAAACGAGGACAGGCTACATTATAGCTTATAATGCTTGTTAACATTAGCTCTAGGTTTTAAGCCCCTTTCACACAGGCACTGCGATCCTGAACTTATCTAGACATTACCCGGAGGAGCTGTATGAGAGAACGCAAATGTCCGAATCAGATGGACTGGACATCAAACTGATTTTTCCCTGCCAGCTCCCTCCTACAAAGTCTGTAGTAGGGAAAGAAATGTCAGATTATTTTCTACATAACAGGCGATTATCTTGTCTCGTGTGAAAGGGCGATTCTCTCGACATTGTATAGAGTTCATATGTGAAAACGGCTTTAGTAATAGAGAGTGAAGCTGTGTCCCACTACTGTCCCTACACCCTCCGACTCCATTTGGAGACTACCTCCTATCTCATTAAGGGCCACTTCCACTACCTACTTGGGGCC
Organism: Lota lota; assembly: GCA_026745465.1. Classification (NCBI taxonomy): domain Eukaryota; kingdom Metazoa; phylum Chordata; class Actinopteri; order Gadiformes; family Lotidae; genus Lota; species Lota lota. The sequence goes on along the minus strand of JACYXH010000068.1, from coordinate 183,885 downwards.
TACTTCAAGGTACCGTCTGAAAAAAGGTGACCACGCCAAGGTACCGTCTGAAAAAAGAGGGGTAAAAGAAATGGCCAGGCTCCACGTCTCACAACCATTTCATTTCAGTGCTCGGATGACATAGAAATCATCCAGCAGAAGACAACGTGTGGTGGAAGTGCTGCTCTGAGAGAGAGAGAGCGAGTGAGTGAGAGTGAGTGATGAGTGAGTGAGTGAGTGAGTGATTGGTGTGTGGTGTGATTGGCCCCTGCTGAGGGGGGCTCCTGGTTTGTTTGGATGGCCCATTGTTGGCAGGGAACTGTCGACAGTGACATATCCAGGGACTGAGGCCTTCTGGGGAGACTCTTCAACCACGGAGACGCTGGTGGTGGCGTGTCTCGCCGTCACATGCCGTCCTGCCTTGGGTGAGCTGGGGGGAGGGGAGGGAGGAGTGAGAGGTGATGGGTGGTGTTGTCCCATTCGTATTGTTATCCTGCAGAAGCACCAAGACAAGGGCCCCCCCCCCCCCCCCCCACACACACACACACACACACACACACAGTCCCCCTGATGAGTCAACACCGGAAAAATTAACTTGCTCCCGCCAGTTGTGACTGCTAAGATGCTAATTGTGGCACTTTGATAATCACCACCACCCCCTCCCCACCACTACACACACACACACACACACCTCATGATCTTTTTTCTTTCTTGTCCCCGAAATTGAGCTCCTCTCCCTTCGTGGCTGATTGGTTGATTTCCATTTGTGCTGGATCTCTGGTGAAAAGCCATTAGAGGTTAAAGTGAAGTTACACTGCAAACATGATTGTTTTCTCCAAATATAACTTTCAACCACAACACTGTTTCATTTTTAAATTCACTGACAACACTCATATTGACAAGTGACTGAATTAAATAAGTGTACACTCATTTCCTCTACCTTTCTCCCTCTCTCCCTCTTCTCCCTCTTTGTAAACAGCCATCTGCGGTTATTTCCATTTCAGATCAATTTGGAGAGATGTTTTATTGTCCTCGGCCTCAACATGCACCGTTTACAAATTGCATACCTGAGACTCCAAAAGCTCCTGGACATGCCGGCCGAGCTACAACGTCTGCCCAATAATCTCCTAATAGAACCCTTGTAATGAACATGTAAAACAGATGACTGCGATGGAAAGATTGGGACAAAACAAAAGAGCGAGAACAAGAGCAAGAGGGAACTAGGCCGGTCTCCTGATACCTTAGACCTCCCAAGCAAAGCACACAGACTTGTTTACCGAGCTGATATCTGCGATTTTGCCGTAGACTGTAAAAACTATGGACGCTGTGTCCATGACGTCACCCAAGGGTTTAAATACAACCATTATGAAGCCTTAGATTTCACATCATGGCCGCCGCCATTCCTTGACATTTTCTGCAACCAGCAGTTTTGATTCTGCACAGTCAATGCCACTCTTACCCTTCGATTGCCTTCTGCAGTCAAAGACAAACATTGGTACCCAAAGCAATAGCATCTAAATTTTAAGTAATTATAAATTAATTGATTTTCTTACCTTTTTGTCGTTTTTTTACCGTCTAATCATCTTCCTTCAGAATCGAAGTGCTGAAGTCCGGTTTTCACATATTAATATTTATTTATGTTCCTCTTATTATCCTCAAGGTTATAGAATATGTGTTGGTCGGAAACACAATGGTGAACTGAAAAAAAGAAGTGAGGCTTATTTCTTCTGTTGAAACCTTGACTATCTGTGGCTGAATGGTGTGTGTGCTGTGAGGAAACAGACACGACATGGCCACACACGCCGTGGACCCAATCCTAGTCTCCACATGCAGCTTTTTTCAAATCCAAGTTAAAGGACAAAGAAATCAGCCCATTGTTGTGGTGGTGGTGGTGTGGTGATGGTGGGGGTAGTAGTGTGGTAGTGGTGGTGTGTGATGGTGGTGGCGGGGGTGGTGGTGTGGTGATGGTGGGGGTAGTAGTGTGGTAGTGGTGGTGTGTGGTGGTGGTGGTGGTGGCGGTTATGTGGTGGTGTGTGGTGGTAGTAGTAGTGTGGTAGTGGTGGTGTATGGTGGTGGTGGGGGTGGTGTGGTGATGGTGGGGGTAGTAGTGTGGTAGTGGTGGTGGTGGTGTGGTGATGGTGGGGGTAGTAGTGTGGTAGTGGTGGTGTGTGGTAGTGGTGGTGGTGGTGTGGTGATGGTGGGGGTAGTGGTGTGTGGTGGTGGTGGTGGTGGTGGTGGTGTGGTGATGGTGTGGTGATGGTGTGGTGATGGTGGGGGTAGTAGTGTGGTAGTGGTGGTGTGTGGTGGCGGTGGTGGTGGTGTGGTGATGGTGGGGGTAGTAGTGTGGTAGTGGTGGTGGTGGTGGTGGTGGTGGCGGTGGTGGGGGTAGTAGTGTGGTAGTGGTGGTGTGTCGTGGTGGTGGTGGTGGTGTGGTGATGGTGGGGGTAGTAGTGTGGTAGTGGTGGTGGCGGTGGTGGTGGTGGTGGTGGTGGTGTGGTGATGGTGGGGGTAGTAGTGTGGTAGTGGTGGTGGTGGTGGTGTGGTGATGGTGGGGGTAGTAGTGTGGTAGTGGTGGTGTGTGGTGGTGGTGGTGGTGGTGTGGTGATGGTGGGGGTAGTAGTGTGGTAGTGGTGGTGTGTCGTGGTGGTGGTGTGGTGATGGTGGGGGTAGTAGTGTGGTAGTGGTGGTGGTGGTGGTGGTGGTGTGGTGATGGTGGTGGTGTGTGGTGGTGGTAGTGGTGGTGGTGGTGTTGGTGGTGGTGTGTGGTGGTGGTAGTGGTGGTGGTGGTGGTGGTGGTGGTGGTGGTGGTGGTGGTGGTGGTGTGGTGATGGTGGGGGTAGTAGTGTGGTAGTGGTGGTGTGTGGTGGTGGTGGTGGTGGTGTGGTGATGGTGGGGGTAGTAGTGTGGTAGTGGTGGTGGCGGTAGTGGCGGTAGTGGTGGTGGTGGTGGTGGTGTGGTGATGGTGGGGGTAGTAGTGTGGTAGTGGTGGTGTGTGGTGGTGGTGGTGGTGGTGTGGTGATGGTGGGGGTAGTAGTGTGGTAGTGGTGGTGGCGGTGGTGGCGGTGGTGGTGGTGGTGGTGGTGGTGTGGTGATGGTGGGGGTAGTAGTGTGGTAGTGGTGGTGTGTGGTGGTGGTGGTGGTGGTGTGGTGATGGTGGGGGTAGTAGTGTGGTAGTGGTGGTGGCGGTGGTGGCGGTGGTGGTGGTGGTGTGGTGATGGTGGGGGTAGTAGTGTGGTAGTGGTGGTGGCGGTGGTGGTGGTGGTGGTGGTGGTGTGGTGATGGTGGGGGTAGTGGTGGTGTGTGGGGTGGTGGTGGCGGTTATGTGGTGGTGTGTGGTGGTAGTAGTAGTGTGATGGTGGTGTGTGGTGGTGGTGATGTGGATTTGGTGAGGGTGATGGGTGAGGGGTGTGTGTGTGTGTGTGGGGGGGGGGGGGGGTTGCAAGAGGTACATTATTTTCCCACCCCTTGAGAAGCAACGTGACTGTGCCTGCAATAGATTCGCCTCACACCTCGACTCCTCGGGTGATTTTAATGGCTGCCACATTTCCCCTGGGCCAATCATGCTGCACACAGCCGTGACAACGCAGAGAGAAGGGTGTGACGAACGAATGTCTCCAAGATGTATCTTTGTCTCGCGACTCTCCCAGTGACCGTGAAGTTCCAGACAGGAAGGGGAAAGAGGCGGGAAAACGCAAACACAAGCCGTGAACGAGCTAAAACGGAGTGAAAGGACCTGGAACTTCTATCCAAACAGCCGGGATCTATTAGTGTGTTTGAGTGAGATGGTTCTGTTTTACATGGTTCATTTTATCTCTACATGTTTGCGCGTATCACCACAGCCTTTATTACTAATAACATTAAGGATACAGATACTTTGACCGATTAGCTGCGGCACGAATACAACATTGGCTGTGTTTATTCGCTGCCTCTATTATGGCAGTGTGTTCACTGTAGCCGAGAGAGTAAAGTACAATATATTTCATCATACTCCTTGCATGGATGTTCAGATGCTGTTAGCAGCGGAGTCACCAGGCAACTGGGCGGCAACACACTTCCAGTTCTGGCTTTTATTTTAATGGAGTGAGTTGTCTCGTTTGCTGCGAGAGCAAGTCTCTGCACAACACATCACAAATTCCTTTGACTCATGAATGTACAGGAACACGCTGTCGTAGGGTAATGTGCCTTTTGGTCCAATTGAGGTTAAGCCACACGTTGAAGTTCAATGTAGATATTTATTACAAACTATACGATAACAAACAAGAACGCAGACAGGAACTAACATAACACATACATAAATGTCAAGCGTGACCTACATCAATGATGGCTCTCGCAACCATCACCAACCGTCTCTCCCCTACCAATGAAGCCATCCAGGCTTAAATAGCAGTAGCAGTTGGTTAGCTCCACCTCTAAGCTAAACCAAGTGATTATAAATCAATTAAACCCTCACATCAATTTTACCCAGCCATAATACCAAAACAAAAGTATATTATTATCCTAAACCTAATACAAACAGCACAACTTAATCCATATATTTTACCCACACATATAATAGGTATTTTAAGAATACCTAAAAATACCCCTCACCATTTACCGCGATGGCCTGACCCAGCGCGATCCCGTGACATATATTGCGGAAGTGAATGCAAACTTGCCCTTAATGCAAGAGAACTGTGGTGAGTATGAGTGATGTGGTTTTACAGACAGAAATAACATAACGTGCGCAAATGTCCATATGCTGTTAAAAATAGTCTGTCGGCTTCCATGCCGTGGCGCTTCGTAGCGCCGTACCGTTAGTACATCCGATGCACTGTGACGATCACTTCGTCACACACGCGCACACAAACACGCACACACACACACACACACACACATTTTCTAAATCCCTGTGTCAGCCCTCCTATTCGGCTATAATCCATTTGGGTTCGACCAAAGTCCTCTAAACAAACATAATGGTCAATAATCAGCTGTACAGCAGTAGGCTCACTGGCCAGTTTTGTTATGCTCGAATGACCAAACACAATGCTGTTGTTTTTTTTAATAAAAGACTATGGCTACTAGGCCTATGATCTCTCATCCCTGTGCGTCCTTTTGTTTCAAACAAACTACAAGAAATACACAAGTAACAAAAACCCAGCCAGCCTCCACCTTTCCCTGGCCCAATATTTAGCCACATGAATGTTTGTGTGGTTTTTTCCTCTCCCTCTGTCTGTGTGTGTGCTGGGTGGTCGGAAGACACACGCAGCCATAATCTTGTCTAGGTGAAGAAATTGTGATTCATTCTCCCATCGTTTAAACAGTGTCGATAACTTAAACGTCATTTGCAATCGTTGATTGGGATGAATGCTCCTCCTCCGACGGTTATCAAAAACACTGATGGATGGATTGCAGATCAGCCTCGACCTACTCAGTTAAGTTTATTTTATTTGATGGTGTCTGTTTTTCTGCAATTATTGATAAACTTTCCTTCCTTTCATCTCATTTCATCCGTTTCCCTCTCTATAGTCGCTTCTCTAACCTCCTCTCTCCACTCATCCTTCCGTTTGTTATCCTCTTTTAATTATTTAATTAACTCTTCCTAGGCTGTGTTCTTTTTTCTTTTTTTAAACCGGGCCCTAAGTCGACAGGTGGAGGCCCCCCTAACGGCCAGGCAAGCCAAACAATGAGAGCTTCATCCAATTCTCTCTGGCATGCGGTCCTGCCTTCGCCTGAACCGAGAGGCGCGCTGCACCTGGTACCGCTCCCTGGTTCTCCATTACACATTGCCAAGATGGGAGAAGATTGCGCTGCCAGGGCAGTAATGTGGACATCCACCATGAACAGCCATCAGTGCATCCACGTCATTCTGGCTTCCATGCTCCCTCTGTCTTACCGTCTCTCCGCCCATGGCTCCCCAATCAATCAACGTGAGAGAGGGGGAGAGGAGAGTGATGGGGGGGGGGGGGGGGGGGTAGGGAGAGAGTGTGGTGGTAGTGGTGGATGTAGAGGTAGGGGGAGAATTGGGGAGAGGAAGAGCGGTAAGTAGGGGGAGAGAAAAAAAAAAGAGAGAGAGAGAGAGAGAGAGAGAGAGAGAGAGAGGTAGGAAGGTAGGTAGGTAGGGAAAGAGAGAGTGAGAGCAAGAGAGAGTGTGGGAGAGGAATGGAGGATTCATCGATTCATCCATCTCTTTGGAATGAGTAATCACAGTTCTTTATCTCCATCATTCTCTCGCTCTACATTATTGACTTCTCTTATCTGGTCTGAGCCAAACACACTCCCACTCCCCACCTTAAGGTGTCAACAGGTCTGTTAGCCAGGCATAACATTCCAAGCATCCTCACTAGCACTAACATTCCAGACACTAGCCCTAACCTTCCAGAGATCCTCACTAGCCCTAACTTTCCAGAGATCCTCATTAGCCCTAACCTTCCAGAGATCCTCACTAGCCCTAACCTTCCAGAGATCCTCACTAGCCCTAACCTTCCAGAGATCTTCACTAGCCCTCATTTTCCAGACGTCCTCACTAGCCCTAACCTTCCAGACGTCTTCACTAGCCGTAACCTTCCAGAGATCCTCACTAGTCCTAACCTTCCAGAGAGTAGCCCTAACCTTCCAGAGATCCTCACTAGCCCTAACCTCCCAGAGATCCTCACTAGCCCTAACCTCCCAGAGATCCTCACTAGCCCTAACCTTCCAGAGATCCTCACTAGCCCTAACCTTCCAGACAGTAGCCCTAACCTTCCAGAGATCCTCACTAGCCCTAACCTTCCAGACAGTAGCCCTAACCTTCCAGACGTCCTCACCAGCCCTAACCTTCCAGACGTCCTCACTAGCCCTGGGCTCACAACCACACACACAAACACACAACCACACACACATGCGACCACACATACGCGCCAACACACACTGTCGGTGTGCCATCACTGTCTGGTTTCCATGCCGAATCTCCTTCCAAACCTCTGACACACTCTCACAAACACACACACATCCCTACCCCACCGACCAACCCCCCCCCCCCCGCCCCCCACCCACCCCATCCCTTCCAGTCCAAAAGCAACCTCAACTCCCAAATTTCCCCTCTCCTGCCCCTCCCATGTTGTCAGTTGCCTCAAGACCACCCACCAGCACATCCACGACTGCATATCTGCCATGCTTGGGATAAGATGTTGCCAGGTAGATCCGTGTGGCTGTGGCGCCGAGCCTCAGAACAGAAGTAATGCTGGGGGACCTTCAACCGTCAGCAAAGCAGTTTAGTCGCACACAGTCGTATAATCTCAACTCGGTGGTAGACGATGAAACCACGGAGTCAGTGCACAAGCTTATTATGGAATAACGTTGTTACATGGGTGCATTGGTGTGAATACATTGTAATGATTCCATCATTCATCTATCCATCCATCCATCATTCATCCAATATTCATCCATCCATGACATCTATCCATCATTTATCCATCAATTTTCCATCCATCCAGCCATCATTTATTTATCCATCCATCCATCCACCCATTCACTGATTCCCCCATCCATCCACCTTACTGCCTGCTTAGTCAGAACAATCCGAACAATGTATTAATTACACACTACGCTACACTATAGAGTGTACACAAACCCATAAAGCATACCTAATTAATATCTGTCGATGATTATGAGCTGCTAAAATATGCTGTCAACCTCACTACGGGTCATAACATTGACAGTGGAACACAGTGACGGCGGATAATGCAAAGCAAATTACAAAGCACTTTGTTTCCTGCGCTGCCAGTAATGGCTGCACTACCTACTTCTTATTTTCATTGTACAGTAAAACAAAATTTTATAGCCCTATTAAAACAGAGCCACAGTGCGGTGATTTGGCGATAGGACAAGTGAAAGCGAAGCATGTGTTTTAATGGATGAGTGGCGCCGCTTAGGGAGGTAATCAACAGGTCTGTCAATGAAACAAGACGTAATGTGATGCTTCCCTAATTAACTTGAGACAATCGGAAACACTCATCTCAGAGAGGGTGTGTGTGTGTGTGTGAGGAAGCAGAGGATACAGATTATTGTTGGCCTCAGGACAGGGAGATAAGACGCTGATGTATGTTGTTTTCAGACAATTGGCTTAGACTTAAAAGTTTCATCAAGTCAATTATTATTCTATTTTGAATTCATACATCACAGTGACAAAACGTTTGAGAAGATTCTATACAGGAAGGGCTCAGTCCAGGATATTTTCTTCAAAAGATGCTGCATCAACTGAAAGAAGAAAGCTAAACTTAATTCCAGGATCAAAGGGGGAACCAGAGGCGGCGGCCAGACATAAGTAAATCCACTCCTGTCCTGAGATGGACAGATTTCATCAACTAAAAGGAGTTTCTCTGGAGAATACATATCGCCTGGCCAATCACAGGAGGACTCGACGCCTCTGACGAGCAAAGCAGATGAAGGCGGAACCGAGTCGATCGGTTCCACGCGCCAGCGACCACGCCCGTCAGATGTGTGTTGTTGGTTTTTTGTGGAGAGTCCTCTGGAAGCGATGGATACTTTGAGTTTGCTTTGCTACTAAAAAGTTTATTTCATTGTAAAGGTTTGAGGTTGTTTATTTGTATTGCCACGTTTGGATAAATTAAAATAGAAAAGTAGTCATTTCTTTTTTTGGTGTAACAAAAACCACTAATATTGGCGAGTGCAGTGTGCACTATCATGTCTTCAGCACAGCCGCTGTGTTTGCTTTGTGAAAAGAAGCAGTAGAACGGTTAACAAGTTGTCAAGGGATTATTATCCCTTCTGACATTTTGGTAATGCTTCACAAAGAGCTGTGTCGGGGACCAAAGAGGCAATGGCCCGCTAACGCTAGGCTACTACATCTCAGCTGCAACACAGAGGCGTATAAAACCACAATCATTCGCCTTTCTTTTGTTCCCTGGGAAAAGGTATCGCATTGGGAGTAGCAAAGAAAAAAATGCCAATACCTCTTTTCCTTTTAATCAATGATTTAGTCTGAGTCTGACAAACCGCCACTGAAATAAAGTATCTTTCTGGTCATTTTTTATTTATTTAGTTAGTTACATGCCGGTCCACACCACTTAGCAGCTCAGGAGTTGTGGCCTGGCAGTGACCATGACAACCGTACCCTGAAGGTTCCAGCTCACTCCTGTGGAGTTTCGATTATGTATCCGCTCACCCACATAAAGTACCTTCCCATAAGCACTAGCCCACGTTGGAGACTCTCTGACTGGCTTTGTGTTTTCCGACCTTGGCTTCAAAGTCCATCTTGGGGTGGTGTGTGTGTGTGTGTGTGTGTGTGTGTGTGTGTGTGTGTGTGTGTGTGTGTGTGTGTGTGTGTGCTGCCTGTTTATGACTGTGCACGCGCCTTTGTGTGTGTACGTCTATGAGTGTGACAGTGTGTGTATGTGTGTGTGTGCTGACATTGCTGCCTGTCAGGGAATGACTTGAATGTTGAGTTGTGTTTTCACAGGCTTCACAGATTCACATGCTCAGCAGTCAGGAGAATTAAAGACAGAACAACAGACAAGAAAGTGTGTGTGTGTGTGTGTGTGTGTGTGTGTGTGTGTGTGTGTGTGTGTGGCCGGGGAGGTGGTGAGGGGGTGGTCCTACTCAAGATGAGTCAAGCCGTTGTAAGGAAGGTTACCTATGTGTGTGTGTGTGTGTGTGGGGGGGGGGGGGGGTAGTTTATTGTTTAATGTTGATCAAGCTGTGGTGTCGAACAGTTGAGCAAAGAGAAAGAGAGAGAGACCAAGAGCAGGAGAGAGAGAGAATATTGAGAAAAAGATGAAAAAGCAGAGTTATGAGAGGGATGGAGAGAGAAAGTAGGAAGAGAGAAAGAGAGAGACGAAGACATGCGGAAACTGCCCTTTTCTCCTCTGTATCAATGTAAATTCCTGACAAGGCATGCCTTCCCTTCCTGGGCAGGTTTGTGTTCTCTAACCCCCCCCCCCCCCCCCCCCCCTGTCCTGTTGTGACTGTCTCAGCACTCTCTTTTGAAAGACCGGGAGCCGAGCTCTGCTTGGAGATCCCTTCAGCAGACAGACCTTGTCTCAGTTAATGTACAACGTCTGGCCAGCACCTGCGGTGAGGCTAGTGCTGATGGTATTAGGAAGCTGGGCGTCATTGTCTCGACCTTAACTATACAGAAGAGCAAAAACAAAGCCGTGACGAAGGGGGAAAAAGCAAGGGGGGGGGGGGTTTCTCTGTTTAACATTTTGAGGCGAATGATTAGCAGTCTCATTCTCTGTTGCTGAACAAAAACCGAACTAAAACCGCCGATTTTGATGATGCCGCCATAAACAAGTCCTTTGAGTCTTAAGCAACCTTTGAGGCCCTGCAGGGACAACCCCTGTGTTGTTTCAGCCTGCGTTGCTTGGAAGACATTCAAGTTAAACCTGCGTAGCTTCAAATCAGTTCAACCCATTTGTGTTGGTAGGCATCAAAACATCCTTTGGATTCCTAGAGTGCGTGTGTTTATCTCTCTGTGTGTATGTGTGCATGCGTGCGTGTGTGCATGCATGTCTGCATTCATCCATTGTATGTTTGCGTGCTTGCCCGTGTGTGTGTGTGTGTATGTGCGCTTGCGTGTGTGTGTGAGCGTTGTTTTTCACAAGTGCATGTGCAATTGCAAATGCAAGTTAGTCGCGTGAAAGCGGTTTCCGACCAGCTGTTACCGTGTGCTACTGAGCCCAAAGGAAACAGCATGAGCCCTGGGCAAGCGTGTGGCATTTCACATCCACGCAACATGAAACACAAGGCAGAGAAAGTGCATTCAGCTCTACACTGAAAATCACATGCAAACGAAAGGTACAATGAATTCCTATTTGTTCAGTTATTGAGCAGAGCCGATCAAAAGCGACTGAATTGTAGCTGCATCGTGAAAGACCAGGTAGGCATCTTGGATCAAGAAACAATTTAAAAGGCAGACGGTGGATATGTAGTGATGATGTGCACAAGTGAAAACCTCTTACATTGTCTTGCATACATTTGGCATACAAGCTTGAGTCATGTTGTTGCTTTGTTTAACTTACTCCCAGTACTTTTCCCGAATACATGTAAACAATCTCCAGGCAGAGAAATTGAACACACTAATAGCTAGTAGTTAGCCTACATTAAAATCTTCCACGCCATGGCTTTCCATAGTTATTTGAAAGGTTATCCAGTTTGTTTGTCTACAGAGTAATAACTAACACCAAAACAAAGAGAAAACAAATATGCTTGAAGGAGAAGAAAACCCCCATGAACCTGCCTTTAAAAAAATATTTTGGGTTATATTGATTCTGGGGATGCGGGGCTGCCGGCTCCTCTGTTAATACCCCTTCAGTTCAGCTTCAATAAGGACAGGTGTGTCACAACAACGCTTACTCAGCAGGTGACATGGTTACCACATCAACCAATCATAGGTTATGTATGCAATAGCATGTGTTTTACCCAGTCATCCAATGCAAACCGTGGTGATAGAGTTGGATTCTCCTTTAAACATGCACTTGTGTTATGACCTAAATCCAATAGATAGACAAACAATCACTAGGAACACTTTGTTTTTATATGTTTGAAAGAGTTTGGTTTCCTGCCCATGTGGAATTAAAAAATGATGATCAATGAGCATGATCAGCATATCAAAGGATAAGAAAAGCTGGTGTTAGCCTGTTGCCTCCCAGTTGCTACATTAAGCTGTCCTTGCAATGCCATGGCTCATCAGAACATGCCTTCAGTTCTCTCATGAGAGAGGAACAAGTCCATCAAAAGCCCACCCACTTCAGAGGGAATTCATGCGTTTTTAAAAAGAATGCAAATCAGCAGCTAGGCGAGCAGCTGTCTCCAAACAAAATGATGTTATCAAAGCCTCGTGACAATGGCATCAGGAAGGCTAAAGCCAATACGAAGTGACACCTTCTTTTTTTTCAATTCTTACCATTGAGGGGAAGAAACGGGAGAGGGGGAATGGCACAGAAAGACTATACGTTTCTCTAATGTTCTGCCTTGCATCTGCCTTATCACACACACACAGATATTTAACTTGGCCATCTACCCTCATTGCACGCATGCCTGTTTCTATAAACATTCCACTGCTCTGCTGCTGTAATTCATGTTGAGCTCCTTTCTTCTCTCCTCTCTTCAGCTCTGTCTCTCTCGCTCTTGCTCTCCCTATCACTTTGTCTCTCTCTCTCACGCCCACTTGCCTTTTTTCTTTCCCTCCACCTGCGACTCGCTGTGCATGCTGGGTATGGGAGAACGCAGGCGAACTCCACTGATTGGATTGTTCTTCATTCAGGCAGTGTTCCTGAGTCAAAATGTAGTAGACCCCCCTGATATCTAAACATGGATTCTGCAGCTGGCACCGAAAGAGAGAGAGAGATCAGTGCTTGTATAGGAGTGGGATAGCGTAGTGGAATAACTTGGACGCTCGCCCTCCCAACATGTTTTCCTGCCATTCAACCATAGCTCACCACCTTCTTTAAGGCGCTCATTCCTAGACCGGAACAGGATCCCCTTAACACAAAACAAACATCTCCATGATTCCATTCTTCATCAGTTCATCAGCCTTTCATACACTTGTTTTAGGGAAACATGTAATAGGGGTATGTTTTCAGTCTTATCATGTATTCCAGTGTTTTTCATATTCATTTTTTTAATTCCTTTATTCTTTTGAGGTCGACTCTGTATCGTTTCCAATATAGATCTAGGTTAAGTGTTGAAACAAGCCATCAGCGTTGCGTATGCTAATTACGGATGTGAAGATAGCAAACAGCCCCAGCCTAATGACCTCCCCTGGGCATCCCAGCGCTTGTACCGCTGTGGTGCACCAATGGTGCGTCTCTCAGGTCCTCTGTGGACCATCATCAACACACAGCCATGATAGCGCTCGCTTAGGTATTATGAGAGTAAACAGAAGACATTGCCATATACATCTGTGCCAAGGGATTTAACTAAGGAAATTAACTAAACAAAAATAAAGTTTTGTGGATTCTACATTTTGGGATTCCCCAAAAATACTTCATCTTGTTCAAAGTTGAACAACAAAGTAGTGTGAAAAAAGTAATGATATGGTGGAGCAGGCCCTGATATGGGCCTTTATGGTATAGAAGGTTATTTGCACAGTCGCCGTCCTTCAACCCTCTTGAAAGATAGCTCAGGTGTATAAAAAGGCTTCCCCTTTGAAGCTTTCCCACCAAAAAACAGACGCATTGCTCCACTCATCATGTCTAGCACATGCTGTAGACACTTAGACAAAGCGCTTTAGCCTGCTGCCGCGATGCCACCTCGTCTTGTCCCCTCCAGTGGCATCAGAAAAGAAGACGAAATAAAAAAGCTAAAATATAATATGAATAAATGATAATATATATTTGCATTATACCAAAGAGAACATGGCCCACAGCCCAGCAAATGTGAATCTCTTAGGTGAAGCTTTGTGGTGCTTTAACAGAACACTGTGTAGTGATGCATTAACAAGGAGAGAGAGAGAGAGAGAGAGAGAGAGAGAGAGAGAGAGAGAGAGAGAGAGAGAGAGAGAGAGAGAGAGAGAGAGAAAAAGATCACAGGAAAACAAAGAGTCAGTTGGAAGAGTTTCTCTTCCTCCCATGGTTGTTTCATTCCCGGGTCGTCTCCTCATTATCTGCCCCTTCCTCCACAGCCCCTCAGTCCCTGCGACCAGCGTAACCCGAGACCTGCAGCCGATGTCTATCAGACCCTCCCCGGTGCACTTTGTTGTCTTTTCCCATGTCGACCAAAATAGGAGATTCTCTGTTCCACCGTGCCCATACCCCGCCCCCACCGTTCCCCTCCTTAGGTCCCATCATCTTTATCTCCCATCCTTCACTCACTCCCACAGTCCCCCCAGCTCCTGTCCACCTCCACGTCTACAAGACCTCCACCTCATCTCCAATGACGGTGAAAGAGCGTCTATTTATGAGAAAAAGGAGAGATAGCGCGGCCACTTTGAACCCAAGCATGGTCGCCGGGGGTATCTCCTCACCGAGGCATCAGCCTTCACAATGTTGTCGCCGTGGGGGGACCCCCCTCCCTCCTCCACTAGTCTGTTGTATCTGTAGACCTGCACACCCAGAATGGACATTTCGCTGGTGCCCCTTTGGTCTGATGCATGGAATTTCAATTCAGTATAATGTACCACATGTATTGCTAAGTTCTAAATCAATCGAGGTTTTTAACATTTTCTCAATTTGTGATTTTTTTCGTACATTTGTCTTTTTTTGGCTAATATCAGGGGAAACATGCTATACATGAAAAGGAACAGCAGCTCTTTAGCAAGTCCTTTATGCTAAGTTTTAATGGGAGTGATGATGATAACGAGGTGTCCATGTCACAGAGCCAACAAGTGGATGCAGATGTGGCTGATTCCATTGGAGCAGTCAATGCTGATTGTGTGACAGCATGTGCTAGCAGAGAATCAATGTCGTTAGCGCAGCCTTTATTCATGAGCATGTACTTGTGTGTGTGTGTGCCTGCGTGTGTGTGTGTGTGTGTGCCTGCATGTGTGTGTGATCCTGCACGTGTACGTGTTTGCGTGCATACGTCTGTGTGTGAGCTCAGCACCTGTGACTGCAGCACTGTGCTAATTTTGCCTGATTATCATCAGAGCTCATCTGTGCATCCCGAAAAACTCACGCTCCAATTAGGATTAGCAATGCCGCTAAATCAAAGTATTCAGCTGTGACAATTATTCAAGGGCGGGATTTTGGGGAGACATTGGCAAATGTATGCACATTCTCTCTGTGGAAGTTAGGGGGGGAAAAAGTCTATCTGCTCCGATGTACAAATCCTAATCCAGCCCAGTAAAGGTTGGGCTAAGGCCCAGCCAGTGCATGGTGGCAGTAGAAATATCTGTATCTAAACCTGCTATTCCACAGCACATAGCATCGGCCAACATGATGCCCCAAGCTAAAAACAAATTGATGTGTTTCTGCAGAAACCTTTTCTATTTCTGAATCATGTCCTATTATGACAGTATGAAATAACATGGTAGAACGCTGATAAAAAAAGAAAGAAAGAAAGAAAGAAAGAAAAAACGAAACAAAAAGAAATTGTCAGTTCTCACGTCGCATGCAATTATGGAATCCTGCCATGACTTCAAAACAGGTGCAGCGCAAGGGAGTCTGCCAGGTGACACGAAGGAAGTAGAAAAGCCTCGAGATCCTTCACACACACATTATCTTATTAACACACTGCTGCTCCCAAATCAAATAATGGCATGCTAAACAGCGGTGGCATCTTTCAATTGTCTTTTAAATGGATGGGGGGGGGGGGGGGGGGGGGGGATGGGTAAACACTGAATGCATTTCAATGGTGAATGCACTTCCTTTGTCATCTGAAGGAATGTGTAAAGTAATGTATGGCCATCAGGTGTCATGTGCGGAGACAGCCGCCCGCAGCAAGCATTCTCTTTCCTTGTCTTTTTTCTATCTCCCCACTCCCTTTTGAAACAGACGAGCATGAGAACAACTCCATTAATGCAGAACCTATTTCTTTCAAATCAAAAGAAACACTCTTTCCCCCCATGTAATAACAACCTCTTCTTTTGTTCATTTATTTTTCTTTCAGTCTTTCTCGGTGTCTATCTCAAAGCGGTAACAGAGTCCATGGCGTCGGTTGTAATGTATAGAACCCGCCCGTGTCCCCTTTGATCATCGCAGTGTGGAAACAATGCAGAGAACTGTGAATGTCGTGCTTCCACACAGGTACCCAGCTAGCAATGACTCCCTTGGTGACCCACATAGTAACAACAGACACGCTTCTCAAGGCAACAAGGTGGATCACAAGTCAAGATAACAATATATTAAAATGCATTACAAAAAAAGGGCATTACAATAAAACTACACTCCAGTCAGTGCTAACAACGCATATTATCACACTTTGTTGTAGTGTTTAGCATTAACACAGAAAAACTGTTTCCCATTAGCAACACATGCAATCTCATGTATTTACGCCTTGTGCGTCGTTAACAAAACGCCCGCCTGTACTTTGTGCGTCCTGGCGACGTAGGGCATGCTAGCCTCAAACCACTGATGGCTAGCTTTTTGTGGCTGGGGTCCTCATTAAAGCCACTGTGGCAATATCCTGAGCCAGCTTCATAATGATGCTAATTGTTTACTTGGACCAAGGCGAGTGCAGCCAGGGCTTAATAGGATAATAAAAATGCCCTAATGCCATCGCCGGTGGGATTTGAACCTGCTTATTACTGGGCCACAGCTATATTTAGCGGCTGTACCACGATCAACATCCTCGTCATAATTACTTTCCCAATTAAATATATAAATAAATAAAAGTGAGAGTGTGGTAAAAAGGTCACAGACACGCTGCTCAGGCGTCTAGATGTGAGTGTGATGCAGGCCGAATTGGTTTGTGGTTTGTTAGGTTGTTTATGCCATGCAGGATGGGGTGATTTCTGGAGCGGGGGGCTGGGGGAAATAGTGGAGGAGTGGGCGGGTTGTCTAATTTGTTTGTGCACTGTGTTGTTTACACACCTTGCTTAGAGGAGCGAGTTGCGGGGGGACAAAGGAGAAAAAAGAGACATGTGAGAGAGTGGGTGCGAGATGTGGAGAGAGAGAGGGAGAGAGATGTGGAGAGAGAGAGAGAGACAGAGGGGGTGGGAGATAGAGAGAAAGACAGAGGGTGAACTAGAGACAGCACGAGACAGAAAGACAGAGGGTGAGCGAGAAAAAGCGAGAGAGAGCGAGAGTGAGAGTGAGAGCGCGAGAGTGAGAACGAGAGTGAGAGAGAGGTGCTAGGCTTCTCTGTATTCTCAGCATGGTGCCTGCAGAATGTCATTACCCACAACAATAGCATTTCTGCTCTATTTGCCTGGCATATTTTTCCATATGGCCTCTGAAGTGTGCCACTCTGTCAGACCTGAAAGACGAAAGTGCCTTCACACAACAACAACAGCTTTAACCCAGCTCCACCCTACTGGTCTCCCCTCACACAGCCCCCGTCTGCTGCTCTGGCTGGGGACATGGCAAGGGAGAAATACCACTGTGCCCGGATAGTCACTGAGGCTTTGCTTCGTAGCTGAGGAGTAAGGTCCGTCGGGTGGGGACTCTTCATCACAGCCCACATCTCTTCAGAGACAAACCTCTCCATAATGGTTGCCATGGACAACCGGTGTCATCACGGTCAACGATGTATACAAATAAAACACGGTTCGCTTTTTTTACTTCCTTGAAACTAAAAGTGAGTGGTACTAATTTGAAATTATAATGTTTCTGAAAGATACCAAGCCACAGGTCACGGTTTTTTGCGCCGTCACAACAATTCCAAGAAGAATAGAGCGAATGTTATTACAATGATTGAAACTATAAACACAAGACAAAAGCTAAAGCCACATCGGCATTGTTTAAAATTGTATCCTTAGTGAAGTCAAAATATTAACATGTCCATGCTGTTGCCAACATTTCAATAGCATTGAGAAAAGAACACAGACTTAGTAATGGATCCAAACAAAGCAACGGTGGCCAGGTCCTCCCTCAGCAACCCCAATGCGTTGGAACTCCTCTGAGATGCTCTCAGCTTTCTTCCCATCGCTTGGCCCACATTTGCTCCTCTGTCTTCAGTTAGCAGCCCATGACAGCGAAGAAGAAGAATGAGAACACAGATATTGGCAAATAGGTGTTGTTAGGTGGGGGGGGGGGGAGCCTCTTTGGTTGTCTTGCCGACTGCGGCCATCCTAGAACATACACACAGGTTCTAAACACATCCAGCTCCATTTTCTCCCACAGGGCAGTCATTTGCGAGGATCTGAGCCGAATCTCTACGGAGCACACTGAGCGCTCCTGAACCACAAACCTGGTCTCAAGGAACAAGCTGCGATCGCCAGAGAGTATCCTCTTCCGATGGCCCAACAATTAGTGCCACACATTCTGCACAAATGTTCACCACGCTCTGCCTCGCACATGTCCCTCACCGACCGCAGCTATGTAAAGAAAGAATGTTTCATGTTTTTTTTATATACCGATGAGCTTTGAACTGCTGGCTGTGTTTCTTGACAAAGAAAACCTCCATGACAAAAGCCTTACGTTTGCTGCCGTGCGCCCTTATGGTGCAGAGACTCTAGAGAGATGAAAGCTAAGAGGCTCGCCAGCTTTTGTGGATATCTTCTTTAGGATTGCATACTGGATTAAAATATATAAAAGATAAGTCTTTCATCCATAGAAAACGTAAAGGTACAATGTGTAACATTGATACCGAGTGGGTACTGCAAAAATGGGTACCGCAGTCCAAATTCCCAATATTGGAGAGAGTTCCCCCCCCCCCCCATAGTGCAAGACAAGCCGAGCGCAACATTATGTGTGTGCAATTATTCTATTAGGAATAATATTATATCTGTGTTTGTGTGTAAATTTGTTAAATATCTGGCAACCCGGGGTACTCGGACATGTGTGAATAACATGTAACACACAGGCCAAAACAAAAACAAACGTTCCGACCCGGAACAGAACATACTGGCTGTAGCATTGTTGTCGAAAAAGCCAGTGTTTCGACTTGGAATGTTTCCTTAGTAGTGATTTAGTACAGTACCTTTAAGTCTTAAAGTAACTAAAGCGTTTCGTGTATTTAAGGTTGACAAAAGAGTTTCAATTTTACTTCCTGGGCTAATGGAAACAGATATGCTTGTTTAAGGAAAGCCCTCAGGGTAGGTTTACAGAAGACCTCCCTGGCAATGTGTTTGAAGGGTGCAGCGTCGTTGTCAAACATTTAATAACATTATGAAAGGAATAGAGTCGCTGTTCAATTTGGAATGGAGTACTTACTTTCTAAACTTCCAGCTCCTTACAGTCTAAACAAACGTGGCGCTGGTGTGGCTCTTGTCATTGTTTTAATCATCATTTCTCTAAGCATTTCCCTGGTGGCATACACACAAGCCCTTGTTCATAAGTGTAAGATCAATACAGTTACGAAATGCACATACACACACACACACACATACACACACACACTCCGACACATACGCTACATCATGCGTTGAGTTCCCAGGCTTTATGAAACATTTCCCAGGAGGTCTTGCAACTGCGGAAAGTGTCACATAGATTATTTTCTCATTTCTCTTTTTTGATGAAAGCACCCCCCACCCCTCTCTCTCATCCACCCACACCACCACCCGTCCAAACTGTCCCTTGCACCAGCTTTTAAACACTAAAGGTTGCAGAAAACAAACAAAGATGCTCCACTTGAAAGCATCGGTGTCAAGACAATATTACATTTTCTGAATTGTCTTTTTGCACCGTGGTTAAATCTGATGAGACCAAAATAAGTGAGCATGTGGCATGGTCAACGCTTTCTAAAAAAAGAGCAAAGGAGTTTGGACGAGACATTAAAGCCATTGAAAAGTCAGTCCATGTTACCATGTCGCTCTGTCACAATGAATGGCATGGCCTTCCCCCATGCTACCCACACTGTGTGTCGCAGTTTGAATGTGCCTGGTAACATTAACTCTATTAAATGTTAGCTGTCAAAATGTTAGCTGTCCAAATGTTAACAAAAACAAACCCAAACAAACAAAAATAAAGCCAAACAGAGAAAAAGCACTGGTCTCTGCTGTGAGCTGACCTATTCTCTGTAGTGTGTGTGTGTGTGTGTGTGTGTGTGTGTGTGTGTGTGTGTGTGTGTGTGTGTGTGTGTGTGTGTGTGTGTGTGTAAGCAATTCAATCCCAGACATGTGATGCGACTCCTGCGTGGCATGCTGGGATGGGAGGGAGTGCGGCGATAAGGAACTCCAGACACAGACAACCATAGCTCGCTGCAGGAAGGCAGACGTGTGACAGATCATAAAAATTAACTGGCTGCCATGTTTTTTTGTTTTTTTGGAGTACATAGAGGGGCAGTGCACAAACACAACTGCTGGCAAGAGATAGCAGGCGAAAGCAATCACCACAAGGGAAAGAGAGAGGGAGAGAGGGAGAGAAAGTGAGGGACGGAGGGAAAATAAGGTGAAGGAAGGCAAAAAAAGAAAGAGGAGAGGAATGAGCTACGCATGGAAGATTAGCTGAACACCGCCAGCAAAGACTGCAGAGAGAAAGACAAGGGAGGAAAGTAGAGCACACCCCCATTCCATGTCCAGGCGAACAAACCCCCCCAAAAAAAGATGTTTTAACATTCATTGAGTCAGACCAGTGGCGGCCGCCTTTCCAAATATCATTTTAGAGATATCCATCAAGCCGTGTTGTGGTTGCTCGTCAGCACTTGAAAGCAGTCTCCTGGATGGCCAGTGGCCCACGGCTCCTGCCTCGCTGATAACCCCCACATGCAGCATGGGCCTCGCTGCACCCCCCTGCCCCCCCCCCCCCCCCCCCTCCCTGCCCCGCTCCGCCCAGCAGAGATTGGGCAGCGTTGGGCCAATATTTTCTGCTTGGATGGAGCCAATGTTTTTTGGGATTCTATATTGACTCTGACTGCTGCTGATCTGGATAAAAGGCCGGGTAAGACTAAGGCAGGGAGCGGAATAAAATTGCTTTCAAAGATGGAGGTTTGCGATTGGGCAGGATCGTTGAGGCATTGGTTTGTGTGTGTGTGTGTGTGTGCGTGCGTGTGTGTGAGTTTGTGAGAGTGAGATGTGTTTGTGTGTCCGAGTTTGTGTGTGTGTGTGCGCGTGTGAGTTTGAGTGTGTGTGTGTGTGTGAAAGAGATTGTGTGTGTGTGTGTGTTATTGCTCCAAGGTGTCCAACAGGTTCCACTGAAATGTCAAATCTGCCCTTTTTGCTCAGTTCAAATTCTATCACTTTTATCTGATACAAGCCCGCCGCTCACATTCCCCCCCAGCTACCAACCAACCCCCCCCCCCCCACACACACACATCACCTCGATCTCGTTTAATCATACCGTTCCTTATCTTGCCCCTTCCTCCAAGCATTCCCACTTTTGTTTGACTTTCTCCCACCATCCGTCTTTCTATCTTTTCCATCGACCTTTCTCCGTGGCGACAGCAAACCCAGCTCCCCCTTTTTTTAAACATATATAAAAAGCATTTCGAAAACCCAATCATTTCAGTTCATCTCGGGGGAGGGGGGCGAGGAGAGGAGGGAAGTGGGGGTGGGGACATCGACGGGCTTTGATTCAACAATCCCGCCGACGCCGCGAGGCGTGTTACCGCTGCACTTTCGCAGAGATGGCTCGCTGGCTGGCTCTCTCCACTGGTGCATCTCGGTGAAATGAAAATGTAGCTGGGCCTTTCCGGTGGTGTTATAATCTAATCGAATTATATCGCAGGAATCGTGATGAACTTGATGCCGCGCTGTTGGTTTGCCACCAAAAATACGACACCATACACCACACCAACGTGGCTGAGGAGTATGTGAATACTTCCGTTGGCTTGTTGTTGTTGTTCAACGGGAGCTGAATAACACTTTTTGTGCCTTAACTCCACACGTAAAAAGGCACCACCGTCTATACATCACGCTCCCCTCACCTTTATGTCTCCTGTGTTTTATTGTCTCACTGGTTGCTGTAACTTTCTATGTCGATCTGTCATCTATATGCCCACCCAGCTCCCATCCCTCCCCAGCCACCAGATACCAGCTCCTATGAACTGTGTGTGTGTGTGTGTGTGTGTGTGTGTGTGTGTGTGTGTGTGTGTGTGTGTGTGTGTGTGTGTGTGTGTGTGTGTGTCTGTTGGGGGTTAGCCGATCTACTCGATAAAGCTCTCGTCGTGCACGCTCAGGCTTTTTCCAAGCATCGTGAAGGATGGCTCTCTGAGGCAGCCCGCTAAATGAGCATGGCTGCCATTACCATTAGAGAATATGGAACATGTGTACCATGCTAGCATTGAGAACACACACACACACCCACACATACACACGCGCACACACACAGACACACGCACGCAGACACGCCTGCGCACACACACACACAATCACACACACAGGACAGTGTGTCTGGGCCAGTTTGGCTATATTGCCTGGTCACTAGGGAACAACTCAGCAATAAGGAGTGCAATAAAATGAGCCCTTTCCTGCCGTGGAAAACCCCAGCGGCGCCGGACTGCTCGGCTAGACCTGTCCGTCCGGCGTGCAAACTGGTGACAAACTGGTCCGTTACAGAGGGTATTGACACCTGATACTAGATGGGGTGAGTGAGGGGGACACAATGCCCCCCCCCCCCCCCCCCCCCCCCCCATCTCGGCTTTTACGACGCGGGACGGGTGATTATTTTTTCGCCGAGGAGGAAATCGCTGTTGAAACGGCGCCGTTCAATGCTAACCGAGTCAGGAACAAGAGAATTAGCCACACAAACGAAATCCTACACCCGTGTAGGTGTGTTTTCGTGAGACTCTGTGCTTTGTGCTAATTGTTCAGCGCATTAATGGCATCGATTCAAATCCATTTAGAGCACTCAGCGTAGCTGTTGATGCCGTCCTTCACTTGTGGTCCCGGTTCTAACTAACTGCACGTCTGATGAGATCAGCAGTTTGAATTTATGATCATGATTTCTATAAATTCATTAATTTCTATAAATCCATGATCATGATTTCGATCCATTCTAATTTGTATTTATTCATTTCGATTTGGACTCCAAAGGGATTGAAAATCACTTCATTGTTGAGTAGAGTTGGAGAGCTTGGGTACAACCAACCTGTACTGTGTCGACACACACACACACTGTGTTGACGGCTGGCACTGATTCAGAGTTGCCAAAGAGAGCGGTCTGCAAAACACCTGGAAGATAACTCAGGAAGGGATTTCTCTCTCTCTCTCTCTCTCTCTCTCTCTCTCTCTCTCTCTCTCTCTCTCTCTCTCTCTCTCTCTCTCTCTCTCTCTCTCTCTCTCTCTCTCTCTCTCTCTCTCTCTCTCTCTCTCTCTCTCTCTCTCTCTCTCTCTCTCTCTCTCTCTCTCTCTCTCTCTCTCTCCTCTCTCTCTCTCTCTCTCAGCATACGACCACTGCATTGCACTGTCAGTCTGATATCATTCATAGTTGTTCCCTTAATCCAATATTCATGCTCTGCAAATTGTGAGCGAATGCAGAATAGTTAGTTTCTCTGACAAACACACACATGCACACTGTGCAGCGCACACACAACACACCTTGGGAAAGACAAGAATTAAAACAAATTGTATTAGAAGAGATGCTGTGTGGGAAATGTTTGCTATACAGGGCAGAGAGACCAGCCGAGTCCTGGCCTGAATGATCAGAACCGGTAAATTAAACAACATCTCGATTGGCCTCTCTCCCTTTTCCTTGTTGAGAAATAATGCAGAGCCTTGTTCAAGTACTATTCGACTGGGGAAATAAAGCCTGTTAAATAAAGACAAGATAAAGTTGAGCTAAAGTTTTTTTTTATAGAGCTATAAAAATAATTATATATATATATATATAATGATTAGCCTCCAAGTCTGCAACAGCCAAATCATCAGAGTATTGTTATTCCTCACACTTAATAAAAGGGTCTTGGCAAGAAAAGGGAGACACGCAACGCATTGTCGCGGATCCATCAAGAGAATAAAGACATGCCTGCACTTTGTTTGATCACTTTGTCACACGGTACCATTGATCGACCACACAACATTCTCTCTCTCTCTCTCTCTCTCTCTCTCTCTCTCTCTCTCTCTCTCTCTCTCTCTCTCTCTCTCTCTCTCTCTCTCTCTCTCTCTCTCTCTCTCTCTCTCTCTCTCTCTCTCTCTCTCTCTCTCTCTCTCTCTCTCTCTCTCTCTCTCTCTCTCTCTCTCTCTCTCTCTCTCTTACTAGCTGTACTGATCATCCCTTACTTTTGGAGTCTTAGGATTGCCTGGCCATGACAAATTATTGATCAGGATGGATCTGATTAAATAAAGAAGGCTTTGAACGACAGCAGGCTTTGATCTATGATTCAACAGCAGAACACAGTATGGGAACTAAGTAGCCTTGTTAGCATTGTGGGTTTGGCTTGTACCAGTTACTGAGAATCTCTGCCATTCACCTCGTTTTGGGGACAGTTTTTGGTTTACTGAAGTTAAATATTCTACAAATGTCTCCAAGCATCATGCCAAGCTCCTGTGGTGGTCGGTCGGAGTTTTTCTGGTGAAGTCAGCTAAAATTCAATGTAGTATTAGAGATAAAAATCTTTATTTAGAAATGGTGAGTTCTATATACACATACGCAACACACCACTGTGTTTTGCATGAGCATAAATAATGCATGTCGATGCATGTATCAACCCCCTTAAGTATAGACAATGTAATGTATACTCAAACCACAGTATATTTTCTTTATTATCAGTGTTGTCTCTTATTTACAAGAAAAATCTTAACTTACAACAAAGAGTACCTATTGCGATCAAAAGAAAATGATGAAGCAAAACCTCTCATCTAAGAAAAAAAGGAAAAATCAAATGCCTACTTAAATATGGAGAAACATAATATAATTAAATGGAGCCATTAATGTATGACTTGAGGCAGGATAAAGAAAATTACAATAAGGTAAACCATATTAGAGATTTTAACTAAGTAAGTTGTGAGGGCATTATTAATCATCAAAGGACTCTGTAATTACTCTTGATGGTTGAAACATGTTGAGCCCAAAGACCAAGAAAATGAAAAGTGTGGCTCATCTACTCATCTACTGCCGAGGCAGAATTAAAAGCTTGGCTTTCTGCATGTGCATAATCGTTTGGCCCAGGCAATTACCAAAAAAATAATTAGCCTATTAATTAGAATTTATTCTAAACCTCACCCTGTTGTTTGGAGCCACAGAGTTCCATGAGGGTGGAAGTCCTTCCCGGTCGTTCCAACAGGGAAGTCTCATGACTTCTGGACTTTAGGACCCTGGGGAAAGCAAACATCTCATGCAGAGGGGGGAAATCAAGATCTAAACAAGTTGGGTGAAAGAGAGGAAGAGAGAAGAGGAAGTGAGAGAAGAGTCAAAGGAAAAGAGGCGGAGGGGCAGGGGGCTGGAGTTACCAGGAATGGTGGCACGGGGGGGGGGGGGGGGGGGGGGTGGGCGGAGTAGGGAGCGTGTTTAATTGCGAGCCAGGGAGATATTTACATAGTTAATGCCTAACCCAGATTTTGTCAGCAGACAATTACGGTCGGGTTCCCGTTCCTAGGCTGCCTCTGACGAGGATACCGCCGTCCAATCATCTGGTGCGGGAATAAAACAGAAAAAATAAAAACGTGGAATGCATGCTTTTCTACTGCTTCCTGTCTGTCGCCCACTCTTCATCTCGAAAAAGAAGGAAAATAAATGTCAAATTCGAATTCTGTGCCAGCATATCTTCTTTTCTTTCATGCTACTCTGCCGGGTATACAGCCTTATTATTTTGGGCTGTATTCAGCCAGACCCCATTCTACTCCTCCCACAACTGCGTCCACCAGAGTCGCTGGTTGGATCTTTTCAATCAGCCTCGGTGTGTTTGTGTCCACACATCATGAATATACTTCACTCCAGCCACCTCAATCAATGGCAGCGTGACACACGATGGCTGACGACAGACAGGCGTAGCAAAAAAGAAACTCTGTGTGTGAGTTTGAGTGTGTGTGCAAATGTGCTCCGTTTCTATTCACTTGGCGGTGGCGAGGAGTTGGGCGAATAATCAGGGTCCGCGGTGACACTGGATCCTGTTGGAGACCCCCAGCCAGGTGCTGTGGTTCACAAAGTTATTTATTAACCCAGATCACTATTGAACTTTATTCCACTGCCACAGCTGCCATTCCCACGGCCGCGTCAGGCCAATGCGCACTCGTATGCATGCATATCCAACCTCTCTCTCTCTCGCTATCTATCTCTCTTTATCTCACTCTCCCCCTCTCTCTAACTCTATCTCAATCGCTCTCTACTTCTTGGGCCTATCCCTCTCTTTTTCTCTCATCAATCCTCTCTCCCCCTCTCTCTCTCCTCTCGCTCTCTCATCACTCTCCTGCTCTCTCTTTCTCTCCTCTTACTCTCCCCTCTCTCCTATCTCTCATTCCATCTTGATCTGTATCTGCTTATTCCGTCCCATCCCCCACCTCATCTCTTCCTCTATTTCAACATTGCCCTAGTTAGCTCGTCCCAAATAACCAAGAGCTAGGGAGTTCTGAATGGAAGCAACCGCTGTCGATGAAACCCCCCCCCCCCCCCCACCCCACTATTAACACATTCTGTTGACAGCCAGTGTCGTGGGACTACACCACCAAGTCCCAGTTTTCAGCGGGTTTGGTGCGTGTTCGTCAACTGATAAATAATGCGTCTTAATCCTCTGTTGGTTGTGAGGAATAAACGTACACTCCCGTTTCCTCTGTCTTTTTATCTAACCAACTGTAATATTCTATCTATCCACAATGTGTCATGTTTTGATGCAGGGATAGATTCATTTCATTCGTATTTGTGGTGACAGAGCGAGCGTCTTGAATAAGATGTTTGTGATAGCATACATGATGAAGACCGTCGACATGGCGTGATTTTAGGTCAACCCGTGCTCTCGGCCAAATGAGAACCCACCCAACACACCAGAAACACCCACCAGCGCCATTCACAAAAACAAATTCAACATTCGTCCTTCGTTGAAAGAAAGGATTACCTGACAATACAATCAATTAAAGCCATACAGTGAAAGCAGGTGCACCTATCTATTTGTTCCAAACGCATCAGGGTGACTTCCAATTTGCATTCACCCTGTGAATGCAAACAGTGTCAAAACAGCTGGAAGCTACCATCATGTGCCATTGATCCCTTCACGTTATGTGCCTTCTCCGCTCGCCCCTAAAAAATATATTCTCTTCTACTCTCTATTCTCTTCTTTGTATCGCGGTGGTGCACAACGCTGCTTATATTGAACCGATTTGAACTGGGTGTCTGTTGTTGTTGCGCATCAACAACGAGGTGAAGACATGTTCCCATACGTCGCTGTCTCGAGGTGCATCGTCTCCCCGTCGAGTCGCGGTACCTACGTGCCGACTGACAAGACCAACGGCGCCGCAAAACCTCCTTCGTCAAGGGAAGCCCTGCATTGTCTCATTTGCATATTGGGAGAAGGCAGAGAGGGGTAGATCCGGAGGGGGGGGGGGGAATGAATGGTGGAATTCTGGCCCCAGGACAGGTTGCTCTGCGCCTGCATAGTCGACCATCTCAGCCTAGGGTTGGTAGGTGGGGGTGGGGATGATGGGTGGGTTGGTTGGGGGTGGCGGGGTGGTAGATGATGCCAAAAGGTTTGAAGGCAAAGAATGGCCTGTCTGGCTGCCTTTCACCGCCACTCACTGTAATTGACAGTTTGAGACCTTGTCCAAAGTAAATGCCAGGCAGAAAATGAAGGAGACGACAGCGAAATGAGAAGAGAGGGTGCTCACACTCTCACACACACACACACACACACACACACACACTTTCATGCACCATTGCTGTCGAAAACAACACACATTCATGCATATGCTCATCAAAAGTATTATTGGGCACAAAAAAATGGGTACAAAAAAGCACACACACAAACACACACACACACATTAACTAAATGTCAGTTTGAATATCTGTGCAGACATGGGCAAATGGCAAATTGAATTCCAATTTTATATGGAACGATAACGAAATAAAATAAAATCGTTTTTCCAATTAAAACAATTATTATTTGTGTGCGTTCATTAAACACGTCAATATACCTCTCATCCACACAATTCCGTTGCAAAAAGTAGAACGTCGAGACTGCGAGATAGATTGTCACCAGTCATGGTGCAAATGACTTTCAGACTGCAATGTCAGTCTCTGTCTCTCTCTCTTTCACTCACTACACTACGACACTTTGCATGGAGTTCGGTGAAGAGGAAGCTATTAGCATTACCTCCCCCTCCACCACCACCTTGCACTCTCTCCTCCCCCCTCCCCCCTTCCCCTGACTCTCTTCTCTGGTCCCTCGCGTGAAAGAACTACCGTCAGTTGGGTTCTAGGAGAAGCTCGGCGTTTCCTATTGACCTTGCCATGCACCATTGATTTGGGCACTCCAGACTCCCCTTGTCTACATGCATTAAGGCAGACGGGGGCGATTTGAAGCGGATGGCTGGGAGTGGAGGAGGGGAAGGTTGGTGCTCGGTTGACGCGCCTGACACCCAACGCCAGGTAGCTTCCTGGATGCTCTCAGGCTAGCTCCTTTCTGACACAGGGCTAATGGGCTCCGACAGGCCGTCTGAATGGGAAAATGTTAATGGGAAACTGTGTTACAGAGACTAGGTTAATGATTATAAACCCAGGTACGTGATCTTCCACATTTAATTCATGAGGTTGAGGGGGTGTGTGTGTGTGTGTGTGTGTGTGTGTGTGTGTGTGTGTGTGTGTGTGTGTGTGTGTGTGTGTGTGTGTGTGTGTGTGTGTGTGTGTGTGTGTGTGTTTGTGCTTGCATGTCTAAAGATAAGTGGATAGGGCATAAGGTGAGGTAAAGTGTACATTTAAATATGTTACTCTCAGATAAATCACATATAAATCTGTCGTATAATTGATTCATACAATGCAATAGTATGTGTAATGTGACACTATATAGACGTTTTGCTCAAGGGTAAAGTGACAAACAAAGCAACAATCAGGCTGTGGAATCTCAGTATCTCCTGGATAAAAAAACAAAACAAAGATGTAATTTTTCAGGTGAATTAGTGTGAACATTTTAAATAAATAGTCTGATGATAAAAGCCTCGGTTTTCGATTTTTATGCTTCTGGGCTTTGTGTGATTGGTCAGAAACGAGTGACAACAATGAAACCATGGTATTTCATGGCAGAGGAATTCTGTTGGAACAGATAAGTTTATCTAAATAGCTTAGCGATTTGTAGTACTCATTCCTTTATTGGCTTGGAAAACTTTTTGCACAATAGCTTTTACTTTGCCTGGTTCTTCATGCAATTTCAAGCTCCCCAGATAACCACAATCAAATCTGCACAAATCAAGAGGAAGGAAATATCTGGAGAGCACTGGTCAAGTCGTTTTAATACTATTTAATACTATTTTGTACAAAACTTTTACGAAAATCTCTTTTGGACCTTCTCCTCCTCTATTTGCTCCCAAGCGACAAACTAATTTGCCATGGGCAAGGGAAATTATGGTTGTTGTCGGTGCTTCAGTACATTTTTGTTCTTAAATACATTTTCTTAAATGGAGTTGCCTGCGGAGCAAATTGGGAAATATTTACTTAACGACATACTGATAGCCTGTACTCCTCGGTTATGTGGTAGTTTTAGGATACTTTACTTCTGACTGATACGTGTCAAAATTGCTCACGCCCACTGTTTATTTAAGGCTTAAATAGGCTGATTTTCATTGTTAATTATTCTTCATCAATCACACAACGGCAAGTGGTATTCAATACCTTTTTCATTGTTTGCTGAATAGAGATGACACCTTGTTTTTCTCGAGTGTTGCCAGGTGGATCAGAGAATACCAGCCACTTTCCTTCACAAGTTTCATGAGTAGTTTTACTTTAAAGAATGCAAAAGGCAACTTCAGCATCAAGCAAGTACTTCACAGATCTGAAAAGAGGTCACGGTAGGCACCTGCTTTCGTCAGACACCTCTAAATGTAAGTTTAAGTTGGGCTTTATTTTTGGCCTTCTCTTTTCCCTGTTGGGTCAGGTTGTTTCCTGTTCCAAGAGCTTACTAAGAGAGACAGCAAAGTCCCTTAACCCTCAACAAAATCCTAAGCATTATCTCACAGACCTTCTCCAAATGTGCCTGGTTTTGACAATGAGAATCACGCAAGGGTACCTTACCGTGTTTCACACGCTTACACACAGTCTGTCGTGGTTCATTCCTCTGCCTCTTGGGTGCCATAGACTATGACACACAGGCCTCCTGTGCAGCCGCTTTAGTCATCCAAAAGGACTGCAAATAGATCTCTGAGGGAGAAGTGTTTTCTAGGTTGAATCAGAGAAAGGGGTCCCATGGACATGACACTGGCTCCGAATGGGTCATCTAGTGGGTAGAATGTGTCACGATTACTCATGGCACATACTCTTATTGTTACTGATTCAAACATTAACATTCAAACTCCATGATCAAATCATTTTAAATGAGCTGGTTTGAGTCCTTGTGTTGTTCGTCTTGAGATAGAGTGGTTGTCTCAGGAAAATACTAATAAGACAAAAAATATGCTTGTTTTCCAAGATACATGATGACCACATTACAACCACAAGAAAAAGTGAATCAGGCGCTTTGAAACATGAAAGACACGGTTGCACATATGCTTTGCTAATGGTTACGAAGGGATGGAGCAGAGCTACATTTCCAGACATTAAATGAAACACGGAACATATCTATTCTCTACGCATGGTCTTATTAAGCCCGTAATGAGGACTTAAGGCTGATACGCACAGCCTCAACAGCAGGCCCATATTATCTGGAAATGAAAGCGTAGCCAGAATATGCGGGTCGGACTGAGAGACGTAATTAAGGACGAAAGGAAGAAAAACAATGAAGAAATAAGTTTGACTCTTCCCATGGTTCCATGCAAATAGAGCTAAAATAAGCCACACAAAGGGCATGCTTTATCTTACAATAAATAAACATTTGTCAAAGAGAAATAAACCATTAAACTACAGTATGTTAAATCCTAACATCTGAAAAGGTTTTAAGATACCTAAGGGGGTACTCACTACTCACGAGGACAAACTATGTCGTTAACCTTCGAGAGAGAGTGACACAAAGAAAAACAAATAAGAAAAATATTGGGTGAATCACATGATAGGATGTGTGCTGGAATGTCTCAGATAGCGGTGCAGAATATCATGGACCCCAGGAGGCTGGAGACAAGGGCCGGCTAACGTGGAACCGGACCGAACACCCTGGCCAACCAGAGGCCTTATTGCATGCACAGTGGTGGGACTGGGGGGGCCGGGGGGCGGGGGGGGGGGGGGGGGGGGGGGGGGGGGGGGGGGGGGCTATTCATGGTTCATCTCCCTTGAACCTCCCCCCTCCCACCCGCCTGTCCTTCAAGGAGATTAGTCTAAACGCGGTAACTCCACCGCTAAGATTGGGAGAACCCAGAGCCCCAGGCCCCCTCCTTCTTCTAGCCCCCCACCCACACACCCTTTGTTTCCCACCTCCTCCTCCTCCCCTACTTGAGGTTCAACGTCTAACAAGCCAGAAGCGCCCTAAAAGCAGCAGACGTGATGGAGAGGAGTGCTCATCCATGACGCTGACACACACACACATTCATACACATACACACACACACACACATACCCCAGCATTCTAAACAGATCCTCAATCAAACCCAGTGCAATGCATTTGGGCCTCTTTCTTCTTCGTCATCTACTTCTTCTTCACACTTCACGTCAATGACAGCACCCCCTACCCCACCCTCGCCCCCTGTGTCACACCACCCCAAACCTTCCGCCCCACCCCCCCTCCTCGCCTTGAAATGAGGTCCGATTTCAATGTAAAAGCCAAAGCTTCTTTGACATGATCAAGCAAGCAAAGGAGCCCAGAATTGGCCACGGTCTATTGGTTAAGATTGAGTGGCTTTTTTTGTTAACCCCTCCTTCCTTGCATGCATGCATAAGTAGCTGTATGTTTTCCATATATTACACTGATCCAATGCTGCTGTGACAAATATGAATTCAGCTCCCTGCAAAGCACCAAAGGTTTCACTAAATTCAAAAATCAATGTGTTTGTGTGTGTGTGTGTGTTAGAGTGTAAGGGTGTGTGTGTATGTGTATATGTGTGTGTGTATATGTGTGTGTGTGTGTGTGTGTGTGTGTGTGTGTGTGTGTGTGTGTGTGTGTGTGTGTGTGTGTGTGTGTGTGTGTGAAATTGAACAGAAGGGCCATGTCTGCTCCACATGGGCTTTTGGAAAAGTACACTTGATTGTTTGCTCATATTTTCACAGAGTAACACTTTGCTTGCTTTTCATCTCTTCCTGGTTTGTAGCTTTCAACCGTATATTACACTTTGTCACTTGGACCATGTATGCTCACACCACACGCGCACACACATGCCTCATGATGAACAATATAATTTATTATCTGTTGGAAAAGCCAACTGATTTCTCACAGTATGCAAACTGTGACAAACGCACCCATCGCTGTTTCTCTAGTCCCACGATCAAGAAATATTCACATGTAGCGTATTTATATTTTGTATTTTAAAGTCATTAAGATAAATCGGCTACTTTTTAAATAAATTAAATAAAATATAGGACAAAATATTCCCAATGTCCTAATGAATTTGTGATTTCACAGACACTATTAATTTGTGTGTGAATGTGTGTCTGGCCATTTATGTGTGTATGTGCGCGTGTGCATGTGCATGCGCATGTGCGTGCGTGTGTGTGTTTGATGGGTGTAAGTCGGGGCTTGCGGAAGGTTAGCAGGTTGGGGCCCGACACACATACTGTTCCAAGAGGTGGCTATTTGTGTCCGGGCACCTGCTCCGAAGTTGGCTGCTCCGAATGTCGTCCTCTTACAGTGACTGAGCACCTGTAAACCCCCCACCCCCCCACTCCGCTACCCTTCCAACCTCCTCCTTGGTGAATGACAGATGCCGGCAGGCGACAGTAGCGCCTGTGTATGGGGTGTTGTTGTTGTTGTTGTTGGTGTGCCCTCCATATGTCATTCACTGTTTCACCGATGTAGGAGGGGAAGAACCATTGCACAATATGCTATGGCTCTAAGCCTGAATGGGGGGTTATATTTGACGGCTCCGAGTGCAAATTGAATCCTATGATTTTTGCGAGAGCACCGGTCATTATTGTAATCACCTTGTGTTCGCATAGAAGTTCTCAATACATTTCGTTTGGCGTTTGGTAGCTAGCTTGCGTGTACAATTAGCTCCAAAAGCACAATTACAAGTAAGTTGATTGTTGTTGTTTTGTCTGCTTTGTTTGGATGGTAGAAGGGAAGTGTGAGCGCCAGTGTATTTTGTTGTCGATCAAAGACACGAAAGGATGGAATATTTTTTCCTCTGATTTTAAGGGTTTTGATCTAATGGTTATGATGTAAATTGGACATCATTATGCGGCAAATGGACTGAAAGTGGGTTTTCTTTGGATGAAGTGCTGACACGAAATGGGAACTAATTCTGTATTAGAGAAAGTACCATCTTGAAATGTGTTTGAAATAAAAGGAGGGGCCTTAAAGGCACAATCTAATGGCATGATTATCGTTGGTATTGAAATTCTACTGAATTAAGATGAGCTAGCTGAAAAAAACGGAGAAAAAAATTAAATAGGGTAATTTTACTGGGTACTGCATGTGCTTCAGACTACGCCTCTTACAAGCCAAAAAATGAAATATCCAAACGCCATCTGTGCACATATGCTCCACACTTAGTGGAAAGGAAGCCTGGCGGCCATGATGCCATGAAGATCTTGGTAATGGACCGCCGCCTTCTCCCATGTCACATAAAGCCACATTAGGAATCCCTCAGTCCACATCCTGACCCGGGTGCATCAGACAGCAAGGGACCATTACCGCAGAGCACCATCAAGCACAACTGCCAAGGCGTAGGTAGCGTTTGGCTAAAAACACACACGCTCCTTGATTGGATTAAGGGGGCCGACTGAGGGGGAAAGGCGATATCCCCCCCCCCCCACTAACGGCGTGTCGTGGCTCCATGAGAAGGCATCGTCTGTGATGAATCGGAAGGTTTGGCCCCATAAATTATAATTATTTTCTTTTGCCAGAAAAGGGTTTGAGCAAACCACTTAGCATTGCAGCTATCTATCAGCCCGCCCATATGGTGGTGCAGAGATTACCACCGGCCGTTTTTTCTTTTCCTACTCAGAAAATATGTTATTTGGTAAAGCGGGAGAGAAAAGGAAAAACAGGGTGATGGGGTTCCATGCTATGGTGATTTTGTATAAATCAAATCAGCCTCCAACTCCAGTGTTGTATAAATATAGCCCGCTCGCTCATTGCATACAAACCCATTGAGAAACTGCAACTATGTCTCTGACTAATTGATCATATTTCTTACAGTCTGACAGACTCATATCCATCAATGACTGCCTATTCACAAGACGTCCCCATCTTCCCAGATATTGCCAATGAGGGATCTACCCCCCTTGGTGTTACCCAGTGATCCAGTCTCTATCCGTAGTAGAGGGTAATAGAACAGGCAGAAATACATAACAAAAGTGACGTATTTCCATCTATTAGTATATGTTTTTTTTTCATTGTGTTATCTTACTGTATAGTTTTTCTTCTCACTTTCATGTAGCTCACTTATGTTTTGTTTGCAACAATTTATATTCCATCCGACTTAATAAAATCTTCCCATTTCAGATGTACTACTATATATATGTTTCCTACACATATGAACACACAATGCAGTAAATGCCAGTATATTTTATAATATTTTATATAAAAGTACAGACTACAAGATCTGTTGAAGTGGTAATGGTTTATATACCACTGGCATGATATATGAACATGTTGGTAACACCTTAGTGAAGTTCAGACTGTTTCTCATTGATATCCCATGATACAGCTTTTAACTTGGAAAGCAAAAAAGGACAAAATATCCCGCTCTTAATAGTAATGTAATTCTCTTAACCCTTATTCCAGTTGTGTGTGTTGTGTGTCTCAGATTGCGAGTGTGCGTATCTGTCTGTATGCTATTTGAGCCTCTGTGTGTGCGTGTGCACACGTCTTGCATTTTGAATAGTTTTGACGTCTGCGTCAAAAAAACGATTTCTACAATTCCAATCCATTGTCAATTTGACTGGTTGCGCTGAATCATACGGGGAATCAAAAATGAAAGTCCCTGACATGGCGCTCATGAAATCCCACTTGAACAGTGCAACACATACTCACACAGCGTTCCGGGAGCCAATACAAGTGCCAGCTTTTTCTAATTTCCAATTAGTGTGCAATTCCAAGTCTCTAATTTGACGCCGGCTAAACTCATTTGCCAATTCAGATGGCAAAGTCGGACCTCATCTCTAAAGAGAAAAAATAAAGGAAAAATAAATATATTTCTCACTGGATCCCTGACTCGGTGGTGCGGAAATATAGTGGGTGAGCAATACAAAGATCATTGTAAAAAGAACATATCAATGTCCACTCCAGTTTCTACAAATTACATATCAAGCTCTTGGGCATCTCCATTGCAACAACCCTAGAGGCCTCCGTAAGAGAGAAACAAAAACAGATGTACATATAAACAGAGGGATAAGAGACACCAGAAAATGAAACTGAGACTTGGGAAAGGTAAACTGTGGTACCGTAATGCAGGAATGGAGGAGGAAAAGGAGTAAGACACCTTAGGGACTGCTGGGCTATGATTTACAGTACAAGGTGGAGGACACGGCTTGAAAACCTGAGCCTGGCACCCGTCCAGAGACACCTCCACGGCTCTTTGCTGGTGTGGTTTATGTTACCCCGCTGTTGGCTTCCAGGTACAGGATGGTACACCAACAGCTCTGGGAAACCTCTCACGACCTCGGACCTGGCATCCCGACAGGTTTGACAGCTGCCCTTGGGTTTGAACTGAAGAATAAACTGGCTACATTTCATTAAGCTACGAACTGAATTAATTAAATGTTGAGTTTTGTTTTTGGTAAGCCTTTACCAAATAAAAATGGTGATCTGTCAAGTGAAGTCAATTGCCCTGCACGTGCTACACTGCTTAGCGACATAAGCTATGCAGACATCCAAGGCTGACGCAAAACTGTCACCCTAATACGTGAGGTGCACTTATCCAAGTCGTTTAACCGTCGATCAAACACCCCGAAACAGCACAGATGTCTACCTGCAATGGAACAGCTGCTGAGTTAAAAAAGTAAGGCGAGTGGAGTTTCCTGGCACCCCATTCAAAAGCATCCAATAGTACGATACAATACAAGACAACAGTGGTCTTGTATGCTGATCCACAAACATTGCATGTTTGGGATAACCCTCATTCATTTGTAAAGGCCAAATGCTCGAGTGTCTCATTTTACCAGGATATGTCTTTTTTTCTGGTGCTCCTGTGTTGAGTTTTACTATTCCCGGTGTGGGTGTTTTGTGGAAGTCCAATAAAAAAAAAAACGGTTTTGTTTTGTTTACTTTCTGGAGAAATCTCAATAGACAATCCCTGTCGGTTGTTAAGTCTTATTTGTCTCTGCCTCAATACCAATGTTGGGTTCATTGAGAGGACACATAGGAGATAAGAAATTCGTAGAAAAAAATGAAAGTTAACATTTTGCCTACTGATGCAACTTGTGAAGATATGAGCAATCAAGTTGTAGAGCGACTCCATCTGTTGCGTATTAGATCTGAATTTCATTCCATATATCCAATTCCATCAGAACTTCTCAAACACGGTTTCATTCATGTGTGCTGTGGGTTTAGACAGAACCAAAACAAGATGCTTTGACCTGAAAAACACACGCCCAACAGGAGCTTGTGTCTACAATATGCCCCCCCCCCCCCCCCCCCCCGCGGGACCTGGATCCTGGATATAGCGCGGAATAACAATCAAACTGCTCCATCAGATTCCACCGGGATCCGGAATTAACATTACAAACAACACATCTGCAACACCTTCCCCCCCCCTGCACAGGGAAAGAGTAAAAAACAAAACAAAAACAAAGAGCGAGAATAATGTCACACCTTCTAGCTATGCAATGGATTTGCATAATCCAACTAGAATCTGATTCTGGTAGTGTGCACACTGCATGTGTGGTAAACAAAGTTGTGCGACCCCGGCACTGCATATATGAGTCAGACCCAACGGGAGCCACCGCAGAGTTTGATTATCATAAGCCGCATGAGCGCTGTCTATGGTGTGACCGATTTCAGTTACCAATGCCTCCCCCCTTCACTCTGCTGGCTTCTGCACTCTTATTGTGAGAAAACTGACTGCCAAGCAAACAGGGATCAGCTGACTGATACATTTCTAATCTTCTCCAAGCACAGCAAACAATGCAAATCCGACTTCTAATTTACGCCAACTCATTTATGCAATGCAAGTGATTGAGTGTCGCCATAGGAACAGCTCTGATCCCCGGTAAGTTTAATCGTGGATCATGCAAGCGTCTTCACCTTCAAATGCTCAGATGCCTTTGTTTCAAGGTAGAGTCTTTTTCTCTTTCTATTTAAAGAAGTGTTTCATGTCCTGAACATTCATACATACACTCAACTTCACACACACCATGTATGTATGTATGTATGTATGTATGTTTCCTATGTGAGTTAAAGTCACAATGTATTGAGCCACTCCCAGATACAGAGTGGTACAGGCTGGCCAGCATTTTTTATTTGAAGAATATGTCAGTTACAGGATGTTATTTTATTGATAACATTATTGAAATAACAATCTATCAGCATTGACTACAGATATGTCCAGGTTATGTTAAGCTACGAGCTAGTTGAATTGTTACACATTGCGATTTAATATATCAAATATACATATAAAAAATGGGAAACAAATACGTGTATACATGTGTAATGTACTATATCCACAAATACATGTGTTTTTTTCATTAAAATAATAAAATAAGAACGATTTGTCTCAGTCTCAATCCCAGTCCTAACTGTGAGGTCTGAAAGCCAGGATTCCGTTTATTGGCATTCAAGTTGACCTGATAGTTGTAGTTAATTTAGCCTCTGAGACCTTGAGGTTTACATAATACTGAATAGGCAAGTCTGTGTGTATGTGCACACAGAGACTTGCACGCAGGCACTCACACACACACACACACACACCTCTACAAGGACAACAGGTGTCACAAAAAAGCTCTCTGCATTTGCCCAAGGCAAGAGTCAATGGTTGGTCAGATTAATTATGGGACAACCATCCTGACAGCACCTTGCCATTCAGCTAGGAAATGAAATCAAAAATGTGCTCCTAAAGTTAATTCACAATGAAGAAAAACTAAAACATTGTCAGGAAAATCAATGTCAAGCCCTCACATAACGTGCAGGCACAAACCCGCTGATAAATGGGCTGTGAGGTGCTATCAGCTAAGCTAACAATAGCGCTGAACATGGATGCTTATCACCATGCAGTCACTATCGGCTGTTCACTTACTATGCCCTAGTCGAGGTCAACGTTGGCCGTGAGTTACATGTTCGTCGTTTAACACTGAGCCAACTTTGGCGTTCTGCTACATCAAGCATAAAGTACAGTTTCCGTCTAAACAAAATCAACGATATCTGCGGGAGAATGTAGAGGAAAAAACAAACAATGACAAACAAAACAAATAAACCCTATCTTATCTGCCAGCACGGGAAGTCTTATTGGTTTTTCAGGCATCATGGCCGACGCCATGTAGTCAATAGAACCGTTAATAAAAAAAAAAAGAAAACAAAAGAAGCCAGTCTGTCATTTGCAGGCAGTTTGCCGTTACATACTAATGTACTTCATTCAACTTTTACATTTGTGATGCTGGTCGTGTGCCCCTGGTGATTGGGCTAGGCCCCTCATAGCACCAAGGCGTAACGTAATATGATTGACATGTCTGTGATTGGTTGGACTCTAATTTGAATAACAGAGAGGTTGAATATGTACTTTTCGAGCAGACCAAATTTACCATGATTATATTTTTCTTGCTTCACCTTCAATCAGAGAGCTACATAGCGAAATACATAATTCCCTAATTAGCATAAATACATAGCCAGTGCAGCGGAGAGGACACAAATGAGAGCAAACATTGAATGAATGTCATTACTTTCAAAACATTAGCTATGTAAAGTGTGTAAAGTGCAGCTTCAGAGCAGAGGATATCGCCCACCGAAACAAAGCAACATTAGGATTCCGTGGGGCTTCTTCAGCAGTGATCCAAACCTCTGAAGATGCTAGAAGTGCGTTAGCATGAGTAAATATAGAACTCAAAGCATGTGTTTACAGGGCTTAGATGGGATATGTACAGCTTAAAATACTGACAGAAAACCTGCTTCCGTTATGTCCCAGTCAACAAACACATGTCCCATAAGCTACCTTGTTAAACTTTGCAAAGTTTACATTGTTCAAATGCTGTAAATACTTGTGTGCTATTCTGTTCTGCTACGGGTAGTGAGCCGGTACCACGCCCTGTGTGTGTGTGTGTGTGTGTGTGTGTGTGTGTGTGTGTGTGTGTGTGTGTGTGTGTGTGTGTGTGTGTGTGTGTGTGTGTGTGTGTGTGTGTGTGTGTGTGTGTGTGTGTGTGTGTGTGTGTGTGTGTGTGATACAAAGAGGAGACATGATGGGGACATCACACACACACACACTTTACACAGCTTTATATTAATTTCTCAATGCCCATCTTTCTACTACACACATATAAATAATCATACTCCAACTCCTATGGTACGCATTCGTCAGCGGTAACATGACATAAGCGTAGAAACACTGTACCACTTGCGAAACATCATGTCTGATAACATAAAGCAAGATGCTGTGGTGGTCTTGCTGCCAAGTCCTATGCCCTGCCCTTAACCATCTATCAGGCCAACCAAAGTGTGTAAAGATGTGTAAAAACACTGACTCAGAAAAAAGGGGGAGGGTATTTTCTGGGAACATAACACACGGAGCACTGTGTGGTAGAGATGCGTAGTAGAGTATATGCCTTTTGTGTGTGTGCCTACTGCACAGAAACCGAGAAAGAAAACATATTGAGAGAGAGCGAGAGAGACCACTGCAATAGCTTTGGCTCGCATCCCACCCAACACTTCTTAGCCCATGACGAAGCAGCAACACACTGTGTGTGTGTGTGTGTGTGATGCTGGGTTCCCACTTTCCGATGCTTATCAAAGACGCTGGCGCTCGGAGCTATGTGGGTCAAAGGTCACTGCTTTCATTCCCAGAGAGATGCCGCTCCTCCGTGGAGCGTTTACATGCAGTTCATCCTTGTTTTAAACTGTCAGTTAGGGGCTGCATACACCTCGCCCCCACACACACACACACAGAGGCAATGTCCCAATAGATTATCTGTATCAATAAGAGGAGACGAGGGGTGGACAAACAAGGGAGAGGGGGGGTCATCTGAACAGTGGGAGGGTAATTTGTTGTGTCAGAAGAAAGAAGAGGATGGGAGGGAAGGGGGAAGGAGAGAGGGAGGAGGGAAGATGATGAAACAGTAAAATAATAACAGTGAATTTGCTAGCATGGTTTTATCTTTGTTAACATCTCTGTGATCTTGATATATAACAATAGGAATAAATACATTTATATCGATTATAGA
Source organism: Lota lota (assembly GCA_026745465.1). Taxonomy (NCBI): domain Eukaryota; kingdom Metazoa; phylum Chordata; class Actinopteri; order Gadiformes; family Lotidae; genus Lota; species Lota lota. The sequence goes on along the minus strand of JACYXH010000068.1, from coordinate 143,929 downwards.
AATCTCTCTCTGTCTGTCTGTCTGTCTGTCTGTCTGTCTCTCTGTCTGTCTGTCTCTCTGTCTCTCTGTCTCTCTCTCTCTCTCTCTCTCTCTCTCTCTCTCTCTCTCTCTCTCTCTCTCTCTCTCTCTCTCTCTCTCTCTCTCTCTCTCTCTCTCTCTCTCTCTCTCTCTCTCTCTCTCTCTCTCTCTCTCTCTCTCTCTCTCTCTCTCTCTCTCTCTCTCTCTCTCTCTCTATATATATAAACTGTATTGAAGACAGCCCCACTCCCCTTGATGAGGATTTAAGTGGCATGTCATTGAGAGACTTATGGGGGCACGTTTCCCTTGGGATCGATAGATTACAGACAGAGCGGATCTGGAGCGCGAGATAGACGCTAGTGTAGCAGGAAACAACAACAAAGAAAAAAAGAAAAAGACGATAATGAATGACAGCCATAGCAACACATGGCATGTCGTCTCCTGCCCCGGAGCCATCATTATTCGTCTGTCTAATATGGGTCACGAACGAATCCAGCAGAAGGGATGCCGTCTCGTGTTTTCCAGATGTTGAGCTTTTTTTGTGGCATCTCTAGGGCTTTTTCCCCTCCCCGAAAGAATGATTAAACAATGACACAAGGTAATGTTTTATTCTGACATTTTGTTTATCTTACACGCAGATTTTAACCGCTTTTAATATTTCTAAACGGCATCTCTGCCCATCACTTAAAAAAGTCACTTTAAAAGCAAAAGAGATGCGTAGTTTCTTTAGTGGCGGTGCTAAACCCTTGGCTAGCTGGTCTGCTTAGGATCGCTCCTGCGCCAGCAATTAACGGAGAGACCCTTTGGTGCCTGGTGTATTCAGTAGCAGTTTCCAAGTGACTCGATGACCATGTTCCGCTCATTAATGTGTCAGAGTAATGGTCTCAATACTCATTCCGGCCACCCATACTGACCAGCCGAACATCCTTATGCTGAAAAACGCTGAGGTGCTTTTGAATGAAAATGTCCAACATATGGACTCCTTTACGATGATCTGAAACGAATCATGGCGGCCATACTAAAACAGTTACGCAATTAACGGCCGCCCTGAATCACCGCCAAAGGGTTGTCTCTCGGCTCCATCCCAGAGTCCTCTGCCGTCTCTGGACTCGTCCCCCTGTTAACGGGGCGACCGGTTTTCCATGGCGTTTTTTAATTATTTATTCATGACACCCTCGCTCTAAGGTGAGCCACTCAGGACTGCTGCCAAATGCAAGTGTGTGTGTGTGTGTGTGGGGGGGGGGGGGGGGGGGGGGGGGGGGGGCGTAGCCCTGGCTCATTCATCACGCTCTTTCAATTAAACCCATCCAAGAAATGATTAAATAATCATTTTCATTAGCCACCGCGTAATGGAAGCATATATTCTCATTATGGAGGACGCTGGTTAGCGGCCTGCAATCGTGCTGGCTCCGGCCAGCATGGAGCCACCCCCCATGCCTGCATGTCCTGAGCGGCTCACCTTGGATTTGGCCAAAACGGGGAGCGAGAGCTGGGTCAAATGTGATGGAAGGGGGGGACTTGGTGGGGTGGTGGGTGGTGTCAGTACTCACTCGACTAGAACATGATTTAAATGCAAAGCAAATAAATTTATATATTTGGGTGGGGGGGGGGGGGGGGTTAAGTGGGGGGAGGGATGGGGGAGGGGGGTCACACTAGGGAACGTGCAGCACGACGCCCAGTTTTTATGTAACTTACAGACAAAGAAGGAAGCACAGGTTCATTCATGGTCCATACTTGTGCGTGTGTGAGCGTGCGTGTGAATTTGTGTCCGTGTGTGTGTGTGTGTGTGTATGGGAGGGGGGGGGGGGGGTAGAGTCTGCCGGTCAGGCTGCCGGCTAGCTACGGAACACAAGCATTTAGCCAGGAAGTGGAGATGGAGGTGTTGGAGAAGGAAAGGAGAAGATAGCTTCTCTGGTTGACAAATATAGACGTTCACAGACCCTGGTCTTTTCCCGCTTAAAATTAATATAAACACACCCATTTGCAGTAACTTTGTATTTATATTTACATTTGTATTTCTGCCTTGACCTTAGTGTTATAAGCCACGCAACGACTATGAAAATGCATTTTTCTTGGATAAAGAAAAACTAAAACCATGCCAATTCACGGCCCCAGCCTTCTCTCTTTGTCTCCCCTTATTATTCCATCACACACACAAACACACACCCAAAGTACCTCAGCTTAACGCGGCCTGGTTAGACCGGGCTTGGGTTAACTAGCTGCCATTATGCGACGGGGGCTGGAGTGCGGAACGGAGGTGACCCCGGCTAGCTCTCCATCTTCCCCGTGCTACGGCTGCACACGGACGGTTCATTGATGTCACAGGGGACTGCCGATCAAAGACATTCTAAACCAACCAGACCCAGCTTTCAGAGCGATGCCTCCACCCCTATTCTATTAGCAAGGGGCCTTTGTGCGCGCCTGAGGGTACAATCGAGGGGCCCGGGAGGGATGAACGGAGAGGAAGGTCGGATGGATGAAAACAGGCGAAAGAGGAAGGGGAGGAAGGGCTGTTATTATTATGATTATCTTTCCCATCCTTCATTTTATTTTTCTACTCATATTCTAAACAGACCCCCCCCCCCCCCACCCCACGTGCCCCGCCCTCATCCTTCCACAGTAATTAGCCCCTGCCGTGCACCGAGACAGACAGACTGAGATGTACACACACCCCGGAGCTGCTATCGTATCTGCGGCTTAAAGTGCCAGCATTCTGACAGCCATCAGCAGAAATAGAGGCAAATCTTATTTACCTCTCTGGATTTTCCTCTCCTCCCCCAAATCCTCATCTGTATTTATGCCACTTTGACTCTCTCTCCTCCCCCCACTTGGTTTCCGTTACTTCTCAGATATGAGGATTTTTGGGCCAGGCGTAGAATTGTGCCACAATGACATGTCCGTTTTTATGGCAACAACAGACACATGGAGTGCTCCGAGACATTTTGACCATTTCTACGGGGTTTAGGAGTTAATATATTGTTTTACGTTGGGTTCATGGGTTTTGGGTAAACCCCCTTAACATTCAGTGGTTTTTTTTATGTAGGATTATTGCCTTTTGTTTTACAACTGGAAGCTGATTTTGATGCATCTTTTGGTGACGATAGAAGCATCTGAAGAAGTGTTTGAGATCAGACGTGCTAAAGTGCTGCTGAACCTTGACATTTCTTTCCGCTAGCCTTTCCTCTGATGGGTTGATCCTATTATGAATTCACAATGTACTAATGAGCCAATGCTCTTGCAAGCAATCAATGTCTTTGCTTGGTATCTTGCCAATTGTACCGCAAAAGCCTAGATTTCAAGAGAGCCAAATATAAGGTGGGCACGTACCATATGTGAAATACTTCAATTCAAATTTGAATTGATATGCTAATCAAATAACCTGCTTCAAATATAATTATAAATTAGCGTGAATACATCTAATTTGTATTTGACTACTTAGCCTCTCAGAGAGGAGAGTCCTTCTTTCTGTCCTCAAAGCTAGAATCCCCACCATGCTTTCTAAAATGAATCAAGCACTCCCTGTTATGTGGCATTGTGAAGCTGTAATATTGTAACTTTGGCGGGAAGCCTGGAATAATTAGCGTTGCCCTGGGTCTGAGTTGCTGTTTGCCGGGCTCACAAAACATAGCCTCTCAGGCTCTTTGGACGCCAATTAACTCGCACAGCAACACAAATGATCTGGTACCAGCTCCGAGCTGTAATCGCATCATGGATTGTGAGCGGTGTTGCGCGGCTCATTTCTGCATGTGGCCTAATGGTTTGGCTTGTGATGGCTTCCACGACATGTTAGAAACAGAGATGTCTCTTCGTTGCGTTTGTCGCAAGAAACCCATTTTCGACCTGTTCTGCTGCGAGGGGTCTCATCTAGGGCTAGCTTGGTATAAAAGACACTTGCCAAAGGCCAAACTGACAAAATAATGACTCTGGGAATCTGTAAGCAACATTGAACTAGGATCAGCCATTTTACCATAACGTGATGCCCATATTCTAATACACGAGGGGAAAATCTTGAATTTGCTAACTGCAAACACACCGTCATTTCCCTCATAGTCCCCTCATCATGTCAATGTGATTGGACATGACCATTGATTAAGAAAAGCATCCTATTGTCGCTTTAAGGCCAACACACTGTGCACAGCAAGAGAGCTAGAAAGAAAGGGAGAGAGAGCGAGAGCGAGAGAGAGAGAGAGAGAGAGAGAGAGAGAGAGAGAGAGAGAGAGAGAGAGAGAGAGAGAGAGAGAGAGAGAAGAGAAGAGAAGAGAGAAAGAGAGAAAGACGGTGGAGCCGGGTAAGCGCATCATCCCATCTCTCTTGCGTGGTGAGATTTCCCCGTAGTGGGTCTGCTTGATGAAGAGCCAGCTCCCCTCCCTGTTATTTCACTGTGCGCTGGCCAAGCGTCCACACGCATGAGCCCAGTCATCAGTCAGCTGCGGCACTACAGGTCTGTCACTTTTTATTTGGTTAGTTTTTATCACACATCCCTCTCTTCTAAACTTTACTCTATGCCCCCTTACTCTATGGGAACTTCATAGTTTATTTGCTTGTTTATGCATTTACAAGGTACGCACAGTTTCGGCGTAGCCACTGTTCGAAGAAATACAACTACGTAGGTTTAAACCAGAAGCCCATTTAAACGCGATAAATACATTCTTAGCAGGGCAAACCTCAGTTGCAACAATACTTTCAATGTGGAAACTATTTGACACAAGAGATGAGTCACAGCAGAAAAGCCCGCCCTTTAATTAACGTGAACTTGCCTTCGCACATGGAAAACGCAACAAATAAACACTTGTAGCAGTAGAGGATAGTAACATGGGGATGAGAGAATAAATGAGCCCATAAATAACAGCCACGAGCACTATAGCACATGTCATGTGCTAGTGGCGCCTAGCAACCAATGTGGGCTGTTACATTTTGTGCATGCTGATGGCTTGTGAAATGTTTTGACTTTTTCCTGTCTCTCTGGTTTTCTCTCTAGTCGTCTGCATAGAAAGACTATGATAAGAACATGTACTGTACATGGAAATATATAGGAAAAGAGGATATATTACCTAATATATATAGGATAACCTTCCACCTTCAATGGATGATCATTTATCATTGCTCCTAACAGGTGATAATAATACTAATATAAGAATGCATGTATGTCCCCACTCCCTGCTGTGCTATAACATCAAGCCTCATCACAAGGTTACGATCTCAAGGGTGCTTACCAACACACACAGACAAACACACCCACACACCTCTTTGTTTTCCAAAGATAGAGAACAAAAACCAACAGATCATCAGATCCTTTACCATGTGGGGGGTTGAGGAGAAGGAGTCTTTCTGATGCGATATCATGGTCGGTGCGCTATCACCACTTCAAAGAGTGAATTAATGGTATTAGCCAGTCACTAGAGAGAGAAACTAAATGGAAAATGTCAGAGGAGCTAATCATAGGCCAGGATAACGAGACAATAACGAGGTAGTCTCGGAGACAATGATTCATTGCTTAACCTTTTGGACTCCCACAGCTTTCTGCCCTTTCAGCTCATCCTCGAATCCAGCCGACTGTTGGACAGCCCCGGAACCTTCTGAAGATCGCAACAGAAATGAATTCATGAGACATCAAAGAGAGAGAAGGAAAATACTGTAAATAAGAAATAAAATCGATAACAGTTGCAGTGTGATTTTTGGTCACCCGTGGTGGAATTTCACAATGCTCTGTGTGTGAGTTTGAAACTTTTAGAGGAGAATTTGGGAAATATATTTTGGTTAAGAAAATGTCTTAAGTAACCTGCACTCAACAAGTCGAGTAAAGTTTATTTGCATTGCCCTTTGCCAAGTTTACACACTGTCAAATGCCTTGCTTGCCCATTCTAATAATAGCATAGATGCATTCTTACTTTAAGCCATCTGTGGTTAAACTCTTGTAATGCACTAAAAGAAGGAAGAAACCATAAAAATGGGTGCATAAGAGATCACCTTTCTAATATGCTAATAAAACAGCACAACAAGGTATTGAATAAATTAATGAATTGTTATAAGTTGAAGCATGACAGTGTTTCATGTAGTTTCAAAGTTTAGCATTAGCCTGCAAGGTGCCATTTCTGTCAAACTTGTAAAACATTTCCTTTGGCAAACATGCTTTCCTGAAGCGGAACAACAACACATATTTACTGAAGCTCCATGTTAATCAATGCATATTTACTCCCATTATGAGCGTTTGGTATCATTGCACTCTTTCAAGACTGAATGCACTACTTAAGGGCATTAAGTTAAATGCAGTGCGTTGTGCTGCATTTAATTCATCAATACAATGAATTCTGGGAACAAGGGAACAGCCACAATATGAATGCGGTGAACTCACACACGTAGGCCTACCACTACCAGCTACAGGGCTGGGCCAGCAAGTCCCTGTACTATAACATCTGCCTTTTGCAACCTTTAATTAGTCATGATATCTTAATTTGCTCACAGATGTACCGCACAGTAATTATAAAACATTTTTTCCTTTCATAAAGACGAAGCAGAAAAAAAATACGTGAAATCCCTCAACCGCCTGTTGACTGACAGAGGGGGAAAAAAGAAAAATAACATTTAAAACATGGCTCACGGCTTGTCTTCCTTTGAGTAAGACTTCTAGTGCTTTCTCCTTTGGGATGTGGCTCCCTGCGATTCATCACAGCCGCTAATTATTCACGTTAAAGCCACCCACTCTTACGTAAGAATAGAGAAGAAAAAAATAACCCGCAAAGAATAACAAAAAAAAACGAAGGAATCACAATAGCGAGATTACCGCAAGGTCGCGCCTACACTCGAGCGGGGTAAGGAAAGCGCCATATGTCTGGATTTCTTTGCTTCTGGCTGATTAGAAGACGTCTGCGTCTTCTCCGGAGGGACATGGAGACGGCCGCTGTTTAAGTGGAGTGGATCTGGGTTGTTGAGAACAAAAGAGTGCAATACGACCTTGTAGTACTAATCCTCATTACAACCAACCCATACACACACACACACACACACACACACACACACACACACACACACACACACACACACACACACACACACACACACACACACACACACACACACACACACACACACACACACACACACACACACACACACACACACACACACACACACAGCTAATTCACCACAGTGTTTCTTTTCATACTACTATGTGTTTTTCTAAGAGGTTTCCACCGTTCTCGGCCTGCTATTAAACTGCGCTCAAATTGTTCTAGTTCAATTACTCCCTTGAAAGCGCATGTTGTTCTGCGATTTAACGCGTGCTTATTACGTTAACAAGCAGTGACAGCGTTCTGGATCTGGCACCGTATGAAGAGCTCACAAGCGTTTTAGTTGTGTTTACTCTTCGACTTCACGTACTGCTAAACAACAGATGACGTGCGAAACAAATCTTTTCAAATTTCCTCTCCTCGGGTTCGCACATTAACATCGATGTGATACACAGGCATCGGTATGGACATATATGTTAACATACCAATGACCACATTAAGACATTTATATATTCAAGTGTGAAATAGTAAGCCAATGGAAAGTCGCTTAAACAAAATACAACAGCAGGGATAAACCTAACCTTTGTGGCTGTGTCACAGGAAGTGAGTGACAATGTGTGAGGTAAAACGGCTGAACAGATGGAAATGCAGTCTATAATAATCTATTCCTGAATCTGAATGGGCTCAATCCCCATTGTATTCATTCTCCAATCAACCTCTCCATTATTATTTTTTTGCCCATAATAACCAGCTATTTTAGGATCCCAGCTGTTGATGTTCCTAGGGAACGTATCAACATGACTAAACTAAAAGTCACGCACACACATAAATAGCAGCGCTGTGTGTCCTAGTGGCATCGTTAGCTCAACCTGCCAGTTGTCTTCAAATGACATATTCATAAGATGCCGTAATGTATGTAATTACATACACAAGCTGCTACTTAAGTTAGCTTGTTTTTTTTAAATAATAACAGATCGTCCACCCATCTTCTACAAGTCCAGTGTGGAGAAAACATCAACCCATCCATATCACATCAATATGAGCCTGATTATGCAGCACGGTTGATGTTGCCCATCCATTCATGTGATATTCTTAAGTGCTGACTTAAGTGCTGGTTGATTTTAAGAACCATGGTCCCACTTCATTTCTTCCTAATTGCTTCAATTGATTTGTATGCTTTGATTGTTCAACCTCACTTAAAAGACGCTTTGGATAAAAGCAACCGCTAATTGATTAGCCTACATGTTACGTAATAACATTTCCTTAAAAGAGGAACTTTGCTAGATATACATAAAAGATGCTCATAAGAAGTGTTGTAATCAGCAGAGGTTAGATATTGACAAGGCTATAGGTTGCCATGACAACATTTCAAGGCAGTGGAATACCACTTCTCATACGTTGATTTATTGATCGTAAATGGTCAGGGTTTACATTTTCATGGCTATGTGAAGATGAGGACAGGTGTGAGATTATCTACTAAATACTTTCTATAACAGGCCTCAAACAAGAATCCCAGTTACAAACACACAGCCCAACGTGTGTGCGCACACACACACACGCACACACAGAGGAAACCTGTATAGCCACTCAACGATGTGAAGCTAAAACAAAAAGATTATAAAGCAGGTGTAAAAGCGTTCACTTTTGTTTAAACTTTTAAACTTGTGGATCACTGGAATAACACACCAGCAATCATGCAAACACACTCACACACACACACACCCAACAATCATGCACACGCACCCCAACATGAACACTAAAACCCAAAATATAAACCCTGTTAGACATTTAATTTCCTGCGTTATGACTGACCACAGAAGAAACGTTATCCCAATCATCATCATCACATGGATGTACACTTTCCTTCTTGCATCCTAAACTCTAATGAAAACGCAGGACAAGAACAAGACGGACATATCTATGCATGTACCCTCGTGGTGGTACATTTGTCAGAAAGGTAGTACACAACAGAGATGCCCCCCCCCCCCCCCCGACCCCCCCCCCCCCCCCCCGCACCCAAACTCATCTGACAGTCACACAACAGAGCTCACTCATATTCCCCCTATTCAATACACAACTGTTTCCACATGAAGAAACAAGGCTCAGATTAGCCCCTCTGTTGTCCATCTGTTGGGAATCCATCTCCCTGTTTTATGTTGGAAATGGGATGAACAAGGCAACGGGATTATTGCTACATGACGACGGAGGACTTTTCATCTTATTTTAGCCCAGTTGTTACCATTCTTTTTTGGTTGTCTTTGGCTAAGCATCAATGTACCTAGGTGAGAGAGAGCGCGAGAGAGAGAAAGAGAGAGAGAGAAGCCCTTCATTCATTTCCATTAAACACCAAATCTCATAACTCAAAACCATCCATCCAATTTTTATTTTTTTCCTTGGTTGTTTGTCTCTTTTTTCCCCCCTCCAACCCGAGAATTTTAATTCAGCAGTATCAACAACTTCCATTCAACACAGGTTAACAATGAGCCAACAATGCCAGTGTAGCATGAATACGCTACGCCTAGCGCAGATATTCCCTCCTGAATGATTTCCTGTGTCTATGTTTACCTGTTTATTTTTTATTCTCATTGTACTTGCGCTTGGAATTTGGACTGCTAGCGGTAACGGCTAACTGGGGAGAAAGCCACACTATTCTTATAAATTCAAATCCGGTTCCTACAGTGTGTTGACAGTGTGTTGAGACAGTGTGTTGACAGTGTGTTGAGGAATATGACAGAGGTATTCCTTCATTCTTTGATCTTGTGGTCATTCAACTTTTCATCTCCTCTCACTACCGGAAGTGAGGGAGTCACTCTGAACTGTCAATTTAACTCTACATCAGTGTGAAGATACTAGCGCTGTGTTTCGCGCACACAAATGATGTGCAAGTGTAAAATAAATCTAGTGCATGTGTGAACGGGCACCAAACCACAGACACATCCCTCTTCTGCATCCCCATCGTGCACTATATGGATGCAACTAAATTAAATTGGGACTGCCTGGGAACATCATGATTACATTGGGTGTTGGCTGACACAAACTATTAATATGTTTTCAGTGTAGCGAGCCAAATGCGTTGAGGGACCAGATTATTAAAAAAGTCACAGTTTGATATGTGTTCACGCCGGCCAACAGTGTAGTCACCTAGATATTGTGGCTATCAGAAATGCAAGAACAATTATATGAAAATCCTTTCTTCGAATGGAGTGTTTTCAAGATCAGACAGGTTATTAGTACATTGTCAACAATTCCACTAAGTCGCCAGTCTTCTAATCAGGTCCCTCCGCCCATTCCTATCTCACCACGATATACAGCGCCATGCCCCCACCTCTCTCTCCAACTACAGACAGAGCCACGCCCCAACCTATCTCTACCCCTACAGACAGAGCCATGCCCCAACCTATCTCTCCAACTACAGACAGAGCCACGCCCCAACCTATCTATCTCTACCCCTACAGACAGAGCCACGCCCCAACCTATCTATCTCTACCCCTACAGACAGAGCCACGCCCCAACCTATCTATCTCTACCCCTACAGACAGAGCCACGCCCCAACCTATCTATCTCTATCCCTACAGACAGAGCCACGCCCCAACCTATCTATCTCTACCCCTACAGACAGAGCCACGCCCCAACCTATCTATCTCTACCCCTACAGACAGAGCCACGCCCCAACCTATCTATCTCTACCCCTACAGACAGAGCCACACCCCAACCTATCTATCTCTACCCCTACAGACAGAGCCACGCCCCAACCTATCTATCTCTACCCCTACAGACAGAGCCACGCCCCAACCTATCTATCTCTACCCTTACAGACAGAGCCACGCCCCAACCTATCTATCTCTACCCCTACAGACAGAGCCACGCCCCAACCTATCTATCTCTACCCCTACAGACAGAGCCACGCCCCAACCTATCTATCTCTATCCCTACAGACAGAGCCATGCACGCTCCTATCTCTACCCCTACAGACAGAGCCACGCCCCAACCTATCTATCTCTACCCCTACAGACAGAGCCACGCCCCAGCCTATCTATCTCTACCCCTACAGACAGAGCCACGCCCCAACCTATCTATCTCTACCCCTACAGACAGAGCCATGCACGCTCCTATCTCTACCCCTACAGACAGAGCCACGCCCCAACCCATCTCTACCCCTACAGACAGAGCCACGCCCCAACCCATCTCTACCCCTACAGACAGAGCCACGCCCCAACCTATCTCCTCCATACAGACAAAGCCACGGCCGCTTCTATCTCTCCCCTACAGAGACACGCCCACTCCTATCTCTCCCCTAGACAGAGCCACGCCCACTCCAATCTCTCCCCTAGACAGAGCCACGCCCACTCCTATCTCTCCCCTAGACAGAGCCACGCCCACTCCTATCTCTCCACTACAGACAGAGCCACGCCCCCAACTCTCTCCCCTACAGGCAGAGCCACGCCCCAACTATCTCTCCACTACAGACAGAGCCACGCCCCCAACTATCTCTCCCCTACAGGCAGAGCCCCACCCCCTCCCATCTCTCCACTACAGACAGTGTTCAACCACCTGCACCCCTACACTTGTCTATGCATGATTGACAGGCATGGTTGTCACTACAGAAGGCATACTCATTGGGAAACACACATTCTGTTTATTCAAGTTATGTGAGGAATGGATGTTGTTATTGGGTCTGCCATTCAAAAGAAAGAAAACCCAATTAATGGCTATTAGCAACGTGACATGAAAGTTAATGTCAGAATCATTATCTCACCTACAAAATTGGGTGCATTTATTTAGAGAAGATAGATGTCCAGAGTAAAATATTTGTAGTCAAAGCTTATTATCTGGGAAGTCATGTTACTGATAGTCTCAAATAAATGGCTTAAAGGTCATAATAAGAGAGAATAATCATCTTTACTAGATTGGTATTTGGGAACATCAAATTATTCCAGAGAAGGTGTACTTTAGTGAGAACCAAAACAAACTTCAATACATTTATACATAAAAAGTTGTTACCAAATTTTTGGTAATAAAATTACCAACAAAATGTACCACCCAACGAGATAAATACTACTTATTGAACATATACACATCCCTCTAACTAGCGTGTACATCTTGTATGGACAAGATAGACTCATTGCTAACAAACCGTATCTAACGTATGACCAATAGGCCTGTTCTGTTGTCTCATTAATATCCATGCATGGCCTCCTTCCAAAAGGTCATGCATATTTTGAATCACTAAATAGCCAATATACACAGCAGCCAAATGTTTTCTTTTTTCTGGCTTTGACTTGCCTCAGAAACTTCCGATAATGGGCTGTTTTTTTTCCCCCGCATGTGTTTGTGAGACAACAACAAACATTATTTATTTAGTCACATGGCGGGTGTTGTGACCTAAATAAATCAGGGTTTCATTTGACTTTCGCTCAGCGTGCCGACAACACACACTCTACGCTGGATGAGGATGACGCCCTTTGAACTATTCCTCCCAGACCTGCCGGCTGGTTATTAATGTATTCATTCTTTTTGAAAGATGGGGGCGACTCATTATCATCGTGAACATCAACACGCAAAGTTTTTCAGCGACGAGCCGTCAAGTGTCTCAACATCGCACTTCAGGCTTCACAGGGCCTGTCAAAAAAGACTGCCTTTAAATAGAGGGTCTGACACTTTTGAGGATGGCTTTCCAAAATACAGAGCCCCCCCCCATAAAAAAGGGTAAATTATGTAAGCCCTCTTTGAACGTTTCAGAGCAGAGGTCTGAATCCCACATGCCCACCCTCTTCCGCTCCCAGCAGACGAGACATCAATTGAAACGACGCGCGCTGTCAAAGTACAATGGAGGTAAAATTTAGGTTAGCCCCCACATCTATATGCCGTTATCACTCTCTGAGCTGTGCAGACTGGTATCTTCTACTTGTTATTTAAAAACCAAAGAAAAGCTTTGGGAGATAACAGAGACTCGTGGGGAGGTGAGGGATGAGTTCATTGCGTTTGAAAAACTTGGAAAACATCAGATGATTTTTGGATCACGACTGAGGTTTTGAAAATATTTTTCTTTTTTCAAAAGGGCGTCATGTGCTACCAGCCTGTTTGATGTTTCTGGTACTTTCACATTTACGGGGACATAAATATTGACTTACTTACCACTTACTTTGTGCTGCAACTACAGACATAATTTCCAAACCAAGTCTGTTTCAGGGGATACCAAATTAAAGAGTGAAAATATAGCGAAAACAGGACTAACATAAGGAGTTAGCAAAAAGAAATGCACTGAACCCGATTGCAATCCTGTGAAAAAAAACAGAAGGAAATAAAAGCTGCACATTAGAAACGCATTCAAAGCAACTCTAATGGGTTCTTTACTACAACATTCCACAACCTATTAGTTTTACTGCTAATCACTTTTCTCCTTCCCGCTGTTGCCTTGATTGACCCTTTTTTTTTAAATCCGTGGCAGGAGTCTCCTGCTATTTCATTGTGTTTTGTTTCCATCTCGCCATTCCCTCCAAGGCAAAACAGAGAGATAATTGAATTGCATCCAACAGGCATTCTGATAAGTTATAATGTAGACCTATTCCTTTTTTTTTGTGAAATGAGATTTCCCCCAGTGAATGGTCCTTTTATGCACAAATACACCAAATGTGTAAAATATCATCAATTAATAGATATGTGTACACGGAGTGTGTGCTTGCATGCATGTGCGTGTGTGCATGTGGTGGATTTCTATTGTTAAAATATAAATGGCAACACCTCAGCAGTGAATCGAGTTAGTATTACAGAGATTCATTACGATAAAATGATTTTCTCATAATTTATTATATAGGAATGTGTACGAGAATCAATGCATAATCTGAGGTCTGCATACGCCAAGAAATCACAAACAACCAAAACAAACAATCCAATCGTACTCTGCGGTAAGTGAAATGACTCATCTAGACTGTTGTGTATGCAACCAAATGCTTTGCACTGATGAGATTATTCCCCATAATCCAATAAAGAGAATATAGGGATGTTTATGTTTACAGAGAGCCGAGTAAACATGGGAAAATGCTGATGATGGCAACAAGCCTCCGTGTGTATTGAGGGGGTCTATTATGATTTAAGATTAAGATCATTCAAAATGATTTAGGATTGTATATAGACACACATCGCTGTGTATCTATATAAAAAAAATACAAATATGAAAAACGATGTGGCCGTCAAACAAGTCAGCCAGCTATCTTGACTGTTAATGAAAGAAAACAATCAAGATAATGTTCACCAGTGACTTTACTGGATGCGACAACAGTTGAAGAATGTAAAAACACTGATGCAGTTTAAATAGGTCAGATCGCTGATGTAAGATCACTGGCATATGTACTCCCCCCCCCCCCCCCCTTCCCCCGACAGGCGAGTTGAAGGGAGGCCAAAAAGACCCAATATACCGAAACAGTTCAAAGAGCTGCAAAGGAATCCCAATTGGAAACACTCTGGCTACATCGTCATCGTGGCGTCATCATACGTGCATCGAATCATAACGATGATCATGTCCATGCATACTGCAGCAGCCTGGGATTCAGAGAAGGATTCTGCAGCTATGGCATGTGTCCAGCAGATGCTGGTGAGGAAGACACACCTGATGCATGTCAGGTTGCAGTTTTGACACTACGCACACACACACACACACACACACACACACGTGGGTCATGTGCTTACTATTATTTACTTGAAATGGGGCCGTTTCATTTATTCTTTCGGAGTGGTTTGTGGTTCTATTTCAGGCTCTGGTTAACAGTCAGGGTCAAGGGGAGTCTCACTCTCTCACACGACTACATACACACACACACACACAATCAGAGGAAACCTGTAGAGACACGCAACAATGTAAATATATACTTTAAAACTTGGATCACCTGAATAAGGTGACAGACCTTTTAAGATGATCTCGAAAATGTCCACAGTTGCAGCCAAGACTTGGTGTTTTGGATGTATTGGCTTCATTTCTCTTAATAAGGTTACAGTGTTCCGTAAGTACCCTTTTCTTCCATTTCCTTTCATTATTGTGTTCAGTAGTCTTGCCCACAGGGAAATCAATGGCAAAGTAAAAAAAAAAAAAGGCTCACAGCATTAACACAATAAAACCACAATCCCCAAAAATTCAAGGTTTCCAAACAGATGGTCTCATTTTATGCAAATGTTATGATGCAAAAACCCCGCAGGCATGATCCATTTTTTTTTAATTGGCGGAGAATGGAAGGGAAGGGATGGGGGGTGCCAGACAAGGAAGGTGTAAAAGGTAGCGCTACTTTTTTTCCCCTCTTTTTGTCACATCCTGAGAGATTTTTATTTACTGTTATTTCCGCCTGGGGCCTCGCCACAGCCATCTGTAAGCCAAGGAGTCAAACCATGTTGCCCTGTGTGATCTCACTGCCTTACAAAAGCCTGCTGGACTGAGAATGGAGAATTTCCTTTTCTCTCATAGCGGGAGGCTGCCGCACCAAGGCAACCGCAGTGGAGAAAAACAAAATAAAAGTACAAAATGAATCGACCGAGAAAAAAAAAACACAAAGCTTTCTCTAAAGTACTAGAGCTTTATCCTATCCTCCTCTATGCCGTTTTATAACCTCAGAATACCGGGCTGTTGATGAGCTCTGGTGTAGTCTGGAGTGCATCGGGATAATTAGGAAATACGAGCAGAATTACCATTAGCCTACTCTGGTCTTCTAGTCCTGCACCTTTCAGCGGAACATCGTTGTTTCATTGTAGTACAGTGTAGTGCAGGGTTGGAGTTTGGTTTTAACATCACAACACAATTAAATCGAAATGTATTGTGCCTTAAGGACAATCCCCCATTTGCAATCGCACACTATTAACGAACTAGAAAGCACACATTGCCATTATGCACAACATGCAATGTGACTGTGCAATAGCTCCATGTAAAGGCAAATACAAAATAGATCATATTAAATCCTCTGTACGTTCCAAAATGACCTTGTGCAAATTAATTTGCAGCGAGACAAAATAAATTCCCTTTGCTTTCTTACATAGACGTTCAAGCGATACGATGAAGCATGAGGCCTGTAGAGCTGGATCAACCACAATAACCATCTCTCATGAGATGCCCCGTCAAGCCCTTATGAAGACAATAAAATACCTCATATCACACCAAATTACAGAAAAAAACCCCGCATCTGAAAAAGTATGACTGCCGTTTGATGTTAAATCCTCTTCCCAGAGATCAATCTATTTGAAGGCATGCTCTTGATTAGCCGAGTCGAGAATGTATTCCATGTTGCTGGTTTCCGATCATTAAAAAAAAACGTCTGTATTGTCGGTCATTCGTCATCTGTTCACCACTGGGGCTGAAAATGCAGGAAATTAGGGTGAAGGGCGGGATTAACGTTTGGCATTCTCTCTCTCACACACACACACACACACACACACACACACACACACACACACACACACACACACACACACACACACACACACACACACACACACACACACACACACACACACACACACACACACACACACACACACAGTTTATATCAATAGCATATGCAGATATGCGCTGCCTTACGTGCTAACCTCTTTGATGTAGAGTGCAATATAGTTTTGAAAATGGGAATGCATCACTCTAAGTGACATTTTATGAAGAACATCCGTTGAGAGCTACAAAATTGTACATTTGCATAGAGCGGCGGAGAGTTTCCTGAGCTGGAGCAGCACACATGCGGTGCAGCTCAGTCAGTACGCTTGGAGAGTAAGTGGTTTTTCTTCCACCAACGAAAGTGTGGTAAAGGGAAAACGAAGCATAAACACAATGGCTGGGTGGATGTGATGATCTAAACACACTCAGATATTGTCCACATTGTAAATAAAAGATGGTGACAAAAGCTCATTGCCAGGTCTCCTAAGATATTTAAAGAGTAATATATATATATATACACACATATACTGTCTAAAAATATAGGTTTGGTCAAACACAAAGGAATCTAAGCCTTGCTGAGGTCGGAGCTGGCAGGTGTGACGATTATATCAAGTAGAATTATTTCCTTTAAAAAAAAAATCAGGATTATGAAATTCCCGTGGCTGATATACAATAGGAGCAGGCTAGTTAGTGACTCGTTCATGCTTTTTGTATTTAATGTCCATTTGAGACTGTGCTGATATACTTCAATAAGCCTTTATCACAGAGGTGTAACAGTAAGGAAAAAAGCAGGTGTAGTTGATTATGGGTCTGTACGCATGCCAGTGCCGAAACAGCCTGACATTGCCAGACTATTTCTCAAATGCATATTCTCAGTTCAATTTTCAATTTCCAAGGGGCATTATCAATGGGCACAGACCAAAATGCCTCTAAATGCAATAGGATAGACCTACAACCAGAGCAATGAAATGTGTGAGACATCAGAGGAGCCATCTTGGTTGTTAATGAAATGCTCCAACGGTAGGGGTGTGGCGATAACCACAATATTGCAATGCGACAACTACTAATACAATTAAAATAACTGTGGTAATATCGCATACCGCTGCCTTGGGCCATCTTACATTACCTCACCCCTACTATTACACCTCTGTGATATAGGCCTAATAGCATATGAAAGTTCATCCCTAGATTAATTGTACCTGTGCTTTCACAAAGTCAAATAATAACAGTAAAATCCTTACATCACAAAATAGCATGAAATAATATATGATATGTCATAATAATCTGATATGATAGTTTGCACTCAGCACTTGAGAGAGTCCACAACCAACAGCAACACAGTCTTCCCTTCATAGGTCATTCTCGCTACAGGATGTTACCTCCCGCATCCTGTATTAGCACACCAACCCCATGACCCCTTCACCACTGACGGGTAGTTATTTATAAATCATTTTGCTATCAATCAATCATGTCTAAGCGTCGAGACAACAGGCCAAATCACCTTCTTTTTTAGGGGGCGCGATTATTTTCATTTGAAAGCACAACTCAAAACATTCCCCTAAAAAAAAAAAAGCTGTCGGCTGCCGCTCCCCTGTAAATAAGCTAGTACTGGCTAATTAGATTGACAGCTCAAAATGGCATTTTGAAAGCTTTTTTGGGGGGTGGATGGGGGCAATAATGGAGTGGAGATGGATGTGGAGTGGACCTGAACATAGCTCATTAAACAGCAGGGGTGAAAAGCTCTCAGCAGGCCCTCTGCTGCATGGCTGAGCAGCCTCCAATCACCTCCAGCACCCACCACCCGCAAACCGCTGGGGTTAGAGAATCTCCCGCTTAAACGGAGCTGGTCCAGTCAACGGCGCTTTGTTATTCTGAAGAGCCGCCATTGTGCAGAATAACAAGTCGCCCGCGTGGTTGCCAATGTCACGATGACAAATACTCTGCGACGCCTCACTCTTGGTTGACTGGCGTTTGTTTGAACGTGTGGTTTTCTTTGTATATAGATGGATGGACTAAGATGACAGATAGATAGATAGAGAGATAGATAGATGCAGACAGACAGAAAATGTTGACAGAGACGTGGACAGACATACAGATAGATCAATAGACAGACAGACAGATAGGTAGAAAAGGCTTAAATGTGATCGCAAGTAGGATCACAATCGTGTTAAGGCATCTGAAAGCATGTCTAGAAAAGTTTTGATGTGTATAATGTCGCCATAAAACTAAATCACAGTATCTGCTTTCTAAAGGCAGAGTATGTCTGTCCCTGATATGGTGAAACTAATAATTTTAACATTCAGCTTCTGCAATAAAACAACCTTACTACCTTGTCGCGTGGCGACCACAGGACTGGCCTCTTCAAAAGGAGCATTATGTGGTTGTCTGACCGAACAAGCTCAGAGTTAAAGAGCTGGCTAGTTTGCTCGCTGTAACCTTTATGAGTCCCAGTTGGTCTTATTAAGAACACAGTTAGTTGGTTCCCTCATGTCTTGTTATCAGGGTTTACATTAAAAATGAATTTGCTGGTACGAGCGTCCAAGCGTAATTTGTCATTAGACCGGTGTAGGGCCTGCTTTATCACCTGGTTTCATTCTCCATGCAGACTGCCATGGGTCGCGACCTTACAGGATGTTTCAGGCTGGCTGAGAACAAGAGCGACTGACTTCCTAATTATGCTTTAAATTGGCAGAGGTAAATTAAAGAGTATTCTCTGAGTGCAATTAAATTAATGTTATTATACTTTCATTCTTTACCTGAATGAAGTGGCTGGGGCTGACAGATTACTTTCTTAAAGCTTCTGTGAATCATTTGTGAGAGAGAGCCACCTCCACTAGAGCTAATTAGCTCTTCAGCTCGGTATCCATAACCCAAAGAACTCCCTCTAGATCACAGTTTGGAATGACAAACATTTTTTTAGAAGGGCCATTATTTCTATTTCCTATTCAATTTCTATAATTTGTTTTAAAACAACGGGAGAAAAGCATAACCAATTGCAATGAGGTGGGTGGCTGCAGGGATTGGTCAGAAATAAAAAAAGATGTTGTGGGCAGGCTCGAGGGTACAAAAGGAAGTGCCTTGTATACTTCGATGTAACTTTATATCCCAATCACAGAGCCAAGCTATGTTCTCCTCCTCTAGAAAGTGCAGACTTGTAGCATGTCGGCATATTAAAAGGTATATCAATAAAATAATTTACATAGAAAATTATTTCCATCAACACATAAAACACTCTACAACACAATGCTGGATATACTGTCACCAACTAATAGACTAGGGAATAAATGACCCCAGTCCAACAAACAAATATGACTCCAAACCAGTAGTTCTACTCTAGACCTGTTTCCTGGCTTTCTCACCTCACAAGGTCAGTCAACAAGTCATCCCATAGGCCTTTTCTGGCAGCAGTAGGGCTTTTGGACCAGTCAACCACCAAAACATGGCTTGGATTACTCAAACACCTTACGTGCATATTATCATAAATAATAGCACATCACAGACATATGCAAAAAAAAATTTGCTTACCTTCTATATGTAATTTCTTTAGTTGTTTTGCAGCAAAATCCTTGAACGACTTGAAAGATCCACTTTGACCCTATATGGTTTTGTCCATGGATATGTTGGTTTTGACCCTCCATTCACGTGTATTGAGCAGGCTACAAACGAACGGAAGAAAGAAAACGTTTCATAATCGAATTTCACAACTATTCTTAATATAACGATATGCATATATAATATAGTCCGTGTTCAGCGTTTATGTTGTATTTGTATTGGTTAGTTTTCATTGAATTATCTCTTTCTGTACGCAAGTACGTTCTGATTTTAACAGGAAGTATTTCGTATACGTGCGCTTGTACTGCGAGCTCCCATTGGTTACAGCCCCGTGGCTCCTTCGTCTTTGTTGTTGTTTTTTGTTGCAACTTTTATGTATTCTATACTCCTACATCCACCCGTAGCATTGTTTTAGTCTATGATCCGTAGTTTATGATCATCCATGCTTATGATGACCCGTTTACATTGGTTTAGATAGCTAATAATAAAAAATGCAAATTACCCATTTTCAATCGTTTATCGATTGAAAATGACAGAAAATGACAGACAGAAAACGAATATAAACCAATATATAATGAATTAATCAATAATTCGGAGTAATTATGGATAAAACATTTTACAGCTTTTTTACTTTTAGGATTATTAATCATTTTGAAAGATTGGTCATGCTGTAAATAATATACCATTGTAGTGTGTATTGTATTTATGACAAATTTGATTTGGGGTTACTCCCACTGTGTTTTTTACACTAGACTATTATTTGCATTTTTTTTAACTTCCTTTCAGACAGTGGCCCCAGTTTTTTATTTGATTTCAAGTTCTCAATTGAAAATATGAATGCATAAAATATATAAGCCTATGTATTTTCATCTCTCAGAGCCTGAGAGTTTGGGCCCTTGGGCTTCAGCCCAGACCCGGCCTGTGCATTAATCGTGGCTGGTTGTGGGAAGGAAGAGATGGGCGAACAGCAGGTGTAGAAGGAATTGGAACCTTGTGGTGGTTGTGCTGGTGTTGGCGGTGGTGGTGTTGGTGGATCATATCTCTGGATACCAGATAGGATGGCTGGAAGAATTTAGAGCTATACTGCCTGGTGAAGATGAATCCTCCTCCCCTCTAGAGATGGACACCGTTGCCTCCTCAGTGTCAAACAGCATGTGAAGTTAAACAACAATTAAAAACACATATTTAAAAAGCAACCATAAAGCACTATGAATTTGATTGACTTGCACCAACTTCAAGTGTTTTGATGGATCTGAAACTGTCGTTCCCTGTAGAGAAGGTAATTGTAAAAAGCCTGAGCCTGAGCCGTGGGTTGGTTTACAATGACGAGTCCAGGGACGACGTTTCCTCCCCCAACTGACAGGTTAAGTGGTGAATGCTGTACATACCATATAGCATAAGGGGATTAGGGGCTCGCCTTATAGTTTATCCTCAAAATGCTATCTTTAATGGCGGATTTTCTGTCAATGGAGTCACACATTTGAAAAATGAAGGAAGGTGATATACAGTATATATCCCGAAAGGAAAGCGGAGCGTGGGGAGAAGGTAAAGGAGGGCCCGTGCTGCTCAGCAGCAGACCGTCACTGCCCTTTACCTGACAATGAAGCAGCCGCAGACGGAAAAAAAGAAGAGGAAAAAGCCGTCCCAAGTCCCTGACAGAGGGGTGGCAGAGCTGTCAGCGGATCCCTTATCGTCCGCCACAGCACTCCCCATGTCAGGACTGTCGCTCTTCTAATTTCTCCTCCCTCTCCCTCTTTCTCTTTCCTCCCCTCACCTCCCCCCACCCAACGCCCTCTGTCATGGGTTTTAGGCGACAAGCACAATCTTCAACCATCCAGCCGCCAACCCCCCCTAAGGCCCCCCCAAAGAGTCACCCAGATATGGGCAGACGGAGGTGGGCTATCAGCTCACCTGGAACCGCGCGGCCCCGGGCAAGATAATCATTTCCAAACTGCTGGGCAGTGGGCGGCCAATGGGCTAAGGCAGCGGTAGTGGGGTGAGGGAGGAAGAGGTGGGGGAGGGGTGGTGGCGATGGTAGGGGGGCTTGGTAAATGGCTTTAATAGCCCTGTGAAGGTAAGATTTGTCTGCCTTATCACAACTGGCAGATGCATCGGCATGGCGGGAGATGGGGTCTGAGACGGAGAGGGAGAAAATAGGATGATGGTTGATGGAGGATGGAGGATGGGGGGGTAGGCACAAGAGAAGGAAGGGGAAATAAGTTTGCTGATAACGTTTCCACCCCCTGGGGTAGGAGAAGTGTGGTATTGGAGGAGAGAAAAAAAAAGAAAAAAGAGAGAAAGTTTCATGGGATTAAAGCCCCTCTCCCCCCCTTGTTTAATCTCTCTCTCTCTCTCTCTCTCTCTCTCTCTCTCTCTCTCTCTCTCCCCTCCCCCAACCCACCTCCTCAATTTACCTCATCTTAGCGAATCCATGCTCCAGCCAGCTGTTTGGAATGAGATGTCCAGAGAATTGTAGGTTTAACAGCCCCTCCCCCTCCTCCCCTTTCTTCTTTGATACTCTAACCCCCTTCACAACACACTCTAGATCACACACACCGCACACACCACATACACCCACATACACACTCACACACGCATGCACACACACATGCAAACTCACACACACACATGCACTCACACACACAACACAACACATACATACATACATATACACCCACACACACAGCACACCCCCCCCCCACACACACACACACCACCACCACAACAGCTCCTAGTTGCTAGTGGTTCACATTCTACCCATTATAGACCCCCCCCCCCCCCCCCCCCCAGGTTACAGCTGCTCCCGAGGATGTCTCACTGAACGAGAAACCACACAAGCTAACTCTTTACCTGCTCCTCCACCGACCCCATCCACAACCTGAGAGTTCCTTTCATGGTGGAGAAGATCCCTTCATATCCTGCTTTAAAAAACATAAATAACTGCAACACCAAACACTAAAAAAGACACGTTTCAAAGGCTCCTCGCACCAGGTCCGCACTCTACCTTTCGCCAGGGTCGGAAGGTGAGCGGCAGCGGTTGATGTTTAACACAGAGGGAAACACATGGCCCTGTGTGTGTCTGCAGAGTTGTGGCAGTCTTTCACCGCAGGCACACTTTGGTGTATATTCCTGTCGACAACGTGAAGTTCTTGCACGTTTTCTTCGTTCACTTTTTATTGGACGGAGGCCTTGTCCGTACATCATTCCCCCCACAACCCCTGCCCCACCCCATTTGACAAACCACCCCACCCTCCACCTGCCTCATCAAGCTCTCAAGAAAAACAAATCTCTTCTTTTATCTACAACAGGTTGTTCTCAGAACAGCGCCGACCCTAAATCTCCCCTAAAACAAACGTCCCCAGCACCAGGTTTTTGTTGGAGCCCACCAGGAACACGCTACATAAACATTCCATGCGATTTGACCTGTCGTTCTTGTCCTTTATCATTACTTCCTTCAGTCTAGATGGACAGCGATTTCGCCATTTTTCCCTTTCTCACTCTTGATGAAGTGACCCTCTTCGCCTTCTTGTTCTTCTTGTTCTTCACCTCCGCCCGTTGTGCAACTTCTGACAGCCATTTCTCCTGAATGGTCGGTGAAGCACGTCAGCAGCAGCAGCAGCAGCAGCAAGAAACTCACTCTGGAACCTGCGAGCTGAGATGTGTGCCCAGGCTGGGCCCCTGGGGTAGGTGGGCCCCTGGGGTAGGTGGGCCCCTGGTCTCTCTGACAGACCTCCTCTGACAGCGACTGTCACCCCTCTGGACTCCACGTAATGATGTGGCTCCAATCAAAGCCAGAGATGAATGGAGCCAGAGGTGGGGGTTCTTGTACAGCCATTTGTAAAAAGAAAAGAGCGAGGGGGAAGGATTAGGGTTCACAACTTCTAGTGAAGGTGTGTGTGTGTGTGTGTGTGTGTGTGTGTGTGTGTGTGTGTGTGTGTGTGTGTGCGTGTGCGTATGTGTATTGGGGGGGGAAGGGGGAGTTCAGGTGATCCATTACCGTTCTTTCAACCAGACATAGAGGGTCATTCCAACAGAGCGCTCCCAAATTGCACTTTCAAGTGCTTAGTGGTGTTTAACATTGTCTCTATGCTGCAGGCTAGAGATAACTTTAGACACCACACAAGTCTCTGCGTCGCTATGTTTCTCTCTCTCTCTCTCTCTCTCTCTCTCTCTCTCTCTCTCTCTCTCTCTCTCTCTATACATATATCACTTTCATTCCTTCTTTAGCACCGAATCTCTTGTTTTCTGTGCTTTTCTACCAATGCTGTTGAGAGTGTTGCTATCTATGTCTATAATGTCCTAATTAATTCCCTGCCACCTTTCTTTCTTCTCTTTTTTTGGGCCAAGAGTGTAAATTATTCTGCAACAGTGCATGCCTCAAGGTATTAACACTCTTCATAGGGTTAAAGAGCTGTGAAAATAGGAATCGTGTGCTAGAAAGAAAAAAATAAGAACATTTATCAGCTTTCCTTCGTAGTAGGTAGTTGACAATGAAATTGAGAAAGACAACTTTTTCTGTTAACAGACCAAAGGCCAAAGCATAATTATGATAACTATGTTATTCATTTGTTTTGTTTTTTGCAACAATGCACTTGCAAGATTGTGTGTGTGTGTGTTTGTGTGTGTGTGTGGTGTGTGTGTGTGTGTGTGTGTGTGTGTGTGTGTGTGTGTGGGGGGGGCAGCTTCCAGTACATAATTATAACTTCACTTCCTTATTTCGCCAGAATGCACGCTTGTGCATGTGCGCACATCCTGGAATGTATGTGTGTGTGTTTATGTTTGTTTGTGTGTGTGATTTACTATCAAATGGTTGCATGTGTGTGTCTGTGCATGTGTGCTTGTGTGTGTGTGTATGTTATGTGCATGTGCGTACACATTTATGTGTGTGTGTGAAGCAAGCCTGTTCTTCATAATTTACAGCCTGGGGTAAGGAAAACCTTCCACACTACCTCGCTGCCGTATTTCCCTCACACCCAACAAGTATTTTGCAACTTTGTCAGAGCTACAGCCGTGATATGCGATTATTTACCATTTCCGCCAATGGAGGCAACAATTTGGGATGCATGACGGGAATAAAGTATAGCTGGAAGTGGATGGGAATTAACCCTTGGAATTTGTAAAAGGCTGTGTTAGAGTAATTCTGCATAAGATGGGAGGCAGAATAGCACATCGATCAATGAGACTTGCTTCGGCTCCCCACTCAAGTCTCCACTGAGACGGCCTTGCCGTCTCTTATGCTGACCGAGCTCCTGATCCATTGGAAGCCCATTCTCAGGCCTTGATAAATCTCACTTTGCTTGATAAGCCAACATGCTTTACTTCCCTAAGTCCCATTGTGGTGCCATCCAAATCTGCTTCCCCCCCCTCCCCCATACAATCCCTGTCTCTCCATTTCCTTACCATCCTCTCTCGCCTATTTCCATTTCGCCTAATGACTATTCAGCTTTTGTCCATATCTCTTTCTTGCCCTCGCCATCTCCCTCTCCTCCCATTTTCCTCTGTGTCTGCGGCTGTCTTGCCCGACCGGAGCCACGGTAGTGGAGGCTTAGAGGCGGCAGCTCCACCCCTAAGCTCCCTGAACGCCAAAGAGTCTGGACAAGGTGGGCCAGTGAGAGACAGCGAGAGAGCCTCCTTCACACTCACTTCATATGCACCATGCTGCTGATCAATGCCCCAACTGCCTTAGCAACCGTGTGGTTGATTAGGTCATTGACAACACACCACTCCTGACGGAGGTGGCTAGTCGCTCTTGGTTATTGAGTCATAGAAACTCATAGTATTGGGTTGTGTTAACTATAGTACCCAGTATTGTAGTGTTGACTGTAGTACCTAGTATTATAGTGTTGACTGTAGTATCTAGTATTTTAGTGGTAACTGTAGTACCCACTATTGTAGTGTTGACTGTAGTACCCACTATTGTAGTGTTAACTGTAGTAACCAGTATTGTAGTGTTGACTGTAGTACCCAGTATTGTAGTGGTGACTGTAGTATCTAGTATTGTAGTGTTGACTGTAGTACCTAGTATTGTAGACTGTAGTACCCAGTATTGTGGAGTGTTGACTGTAGTACCTAGTAGTGTGTAGACTGTAATAACTGGTAGTGTTACTGGCCATGAGAACTGATTGTGTTTCTTTGGTCAAACAGATGAAATATTTAAATGTAATGTATATTTTGATGTGAATTAATGTTGCCATGACAACAGGTGCTTCTGTGTGTGTGTGTGTGTGTGTGTGTGTGTGTGTGTGTGTGTGTGTGTGTGTGTGTACGTGTCTGGAGTCACCAGGCGTGGGCAGTCTCCATGGAAAATGTAATGTGGAGGTATATGTGGTCGGAGGTTATCAGGTAAACCTCCCACCGCATCAGGGCAGGGGTCTTGGTGGGGCAGCGGAGAAAGTGGTTGGTTATCAGGTCTGGAGAGCCGGGATCATCTTCTGTTGAGGGAGCGCTCCATGGAAATCTATCTCTATATTGTTCATCAATACACCATCCTCTTTTCAGTCTTCAAACATGCTAATGATGAAATGAAATCGACAAGGCCTGTAGGCTTGAAATATATTAAATATATATTGTGGCCCTCTTTGTCCCTTAAACCATGTGTGTGTGTGTGTGTGTGTGTGTGTGTTTGTGGGTGTGTGTGTGGCCTATGCATGTCCCTGTGTGTGCATGTGTGTTACTCACCGCTATCTGGTCCTCTGTTGCGTATGTCACCTAGTGGTCATCATAGTAATATTCCTGATCACTGTCCTTATCCCTGCTGTAGCTGGTGTCGGCACGCACGCACGCACTCCACACACGCACTCACACACGCAGACACACACCTATATGATCGATCAAATCCACATAATGCTATATGTTGGTTAACATGATAGCACATCTTCAAACAGATAGGCTACTATCCCACCAAGGAGACCATACAAGTTAAACGTGCTAATATAAACTCAGAAATACTTAATTGATAGATAAACATTAAATCCACCTCATGGCTTTGACAGCCATGAGGGAGAGCCAAAGCCATTTATATCCTACTCACCTACTTCCTGTTCCCTGTCATTTCCATCCTGTTTTCAATTAAAGCGACAGGCTATTTGATTAATCCCAGATAAAATAAAATCTATTTTATGAATCCCAGATTAAATTTACTTTACTATGTAATTTTTTTAATGTAATTTATTATTATTATGAAATCAAATGTGAGTTGCCAAGTTGTATTTTCTTAGTTTCATTGAATCTTTCAGACCCTGGCTCTCCGGTTACCTCTCTCTCTCTCTCTCTCTCTCTCTCTCTCTCTCTCTCTCTCTCTCTCTCTCTCTCTCTCTCTCTCTCTCTCTCTCTCTCTCTCTCTCTCTCTCTCTCTCTCTCTCTCTCTCTCTCTCTCTCTCTCATCTCCAGTTGGAGGCTGTGGTCATCATAGGACTGCTGCATTTGGCCTGTGGCACATTATGTCCCTTCCATCCCATAATCGTACACTAATCCCCAAGAATCCTGGAGCGAAATGAGGGAGAGAGAAATGGGCTAATCTCCACTGTGTGAGGTTTTTGAACCTGTGTGTGTGTGCGTGCAAGTGTGTATATGAGTGCATATCCCTTTGAAGCAAGCACTGTATTTGACCTGTCAATATATATACAAGGACATTATGTCCTCATATATCTCATCAATGATGTCTGCTCTTTACCCGTCTGTCTCTGTGTCTTTTGGTGTGTGTGTGTGTGTGTGTGTGCGCTGCCAATCTGCCTTACTAAAACATGGAGAGAAGGCGGCAGGTGGGGAAGCAAGCCCACGCTTCTCGCTTCATGTCTAACCTGCGAGAGTCTACAACCTCCCCCCGGAGGTAATGTAACACCTCTCTCCTGCCCGCCGTCTGTTCGAGTTGTAATTAAACTTTGGTGGAAAGTCAACTTATGTGAGGAACTGCTAGCATTGGCATTATGACTCAAGTCAGCTCCCTTGATGTTTTCTCCCTGGCGATGCTCTTGATGCTTCGTCGTATATCTTCTCCTCCTCCTCCTCCTCGTCAGCCACCTCTTTCTGCTCCTCCTCCCCTTCGGCATTGCGTTCATCATTAATTCATCCTTCATCATCTTCATCCGTCTGGATGAGAGGAACAAGGTGTTGGTTTGTTGTCCCGATCCATTGTTATCACATCGGAGTGAAGGGGATGGCGTGTCATTAAAGTGCTCCAGATCCGACACTGGGATTATGGTGCAGTCTGTATTGTAGTATTCATGATTCGTGAATCACACCACGCAGTGGCACAATCTCTCACCGCATAGAACAATTGCTTGCTGCGGTAAAGCATAACGTCCATGCACACCCACATACCCACGGGTGCACATGTGTTGGTCTACTCCAAGAATCGGTGTGCAAGAATTGAAGTGCCTCTTCCAGGGAATGCGATTGGCTTTGCATGAAAGCGTGGGCGCGCATGTGTGCGCTTGTCCCTTCCTGCCGCCCGTGGGTGAGGGAATCTCCTATTTAGAGGGATTTCCAACCCCATCAATAAATCACTGAATATCATCATGACAGTATCATGGCAAAAACCGGTGGAAAATTGGGTCCGGAGTCGAAGGCTGTAGCGGATCTAATCCTGGGAATTGACAATCCTATGTTTATTGATTTCAATATGTCTCCTGCCTGACAGGCAAAATGTAATTCATCATTGGAGAAAGTTAGAGATTGCTTTCTTTGATTTGATTGTGTGTCGTGAGATAGATAGAAACAGTTATGGCCATTTGGAAAAACAAAGGTTACGGGACGAGGACGAGTTACGCAGCTTGTTTAGAATGAAGATTCCTCATGAATCCGATCATGCAGACTCTCGAATTACCAACAGCATTGCGTCACCATTGCGTTACCAACAGCAACCAGGTGATTCAATTTCTTAATCTCGTTAGAAAATACCACACATATTTGTCACTAAAGATATACGTAACTCATCTATTTTTTTTTTTTACTTGAGGCTTAGGTGCTGTTATGCTTTAAGTCAGCTTCCTTAAATGGAATTTTGGTTGTACAGGCAGTGTTGTACTGACATAATATTTAAATGTTACTTTTATAAATCATATAAGCACCTGCAGGTATAAAAACTAAGCCTGTCTTTCTAGTAGGTGTCACGCATTGAAATATTCCTCAACAGGCCAACACTGCATTCGTAGCACAGTAATACTGTACCTAATTCATCTTTACTCCACCATATCCCTTCTTAACCCAATGCCTTACCGTTCACTCTCTCTTGCTCCTTCTCTTCATCACATAGCAGAGAGGGTACAACAGGACACCTTGTCCCCCTTACAACGGTTCTCCTTCGCTTCTCCTGGACCATCCTCAACGAAGGCCCATTCCAGGTTCACAGCCCTCCACTCTGGGCGGTAATTGCGGCCGACTTAGCACTCCACACGGCAAAGCATCCACCCACCTAATGAATTGTCGCCCACTTTAATACCAAATTACATGAAGGTGAATCGTAATAGATTAGTTGGGGGGGGGGGGGGGGTAAATTACTTACTCTCAAAACCCGATCCATTGCAGTCGTCTGATTGCCTGTGGCTTTAGGGTTACGATCGGCTATCATATTTGTCGGATGACTTGGCACTTCCAGGCTAGGGAACAATCAGATGTCTTATCGCACGGGTGTTGCCTTGGAGGAGTTCCTTTGTGGATAGAGGAGAAAGGTAAATCCTTGTCTTTGCTTAAGAGCTACAGCTCATTACAGCCAGCTTGCTCCTGAGCCCGCGAGAGCTGAGCAAGACTCTGGAGGTTGACTAGATTATCCTTGGCGAGGAGGAGTCAACGTGGGAGAGTAGGACAAGATCTTGACCGCCTCATCAACCCCACAAGGCTATTATGATTATGATGACCTGTCCTTCCTCTTAGCTTTACACGTTTGTTACACGAGCTTATATTGTACCTGCATTGTGTAATTTTGCCACTGTTGCAATCACGTTTGTTCAAATGACACAAAGTTATGTGACATAATAATGCTATAGTTCAACTGCCATTTATAGTTATTAGAGCTGCTTGCCACCCCTAACGGAATGTCCACTGCGAACAAAGCAGGTTTTATGAACTTAATGCATAAGTTCTCATAATTTCCAACTTTGGGAGTTTTTAAGTGATAGCTACAGTAAAAGGATTATATGGCGTAGATTTACGCTAAAGTCGACTGAAAGTAATTCAGTTACTCACCATAGCTGAAGCTCATACCAACAAAATACCCCCCTTTTCCTAAGCATACACTTTGTAAACACATATTTGGTATGTGGTCTGTATTTGTATTATTAAGAGGAAGGAATTTATACCAGTGTTTTCTTCCGTCTAGCAACTCAATGTTTAATTGGCCAAGAGCCCCATCAGACGTGATGATAGAAGCTTCTGACGCCGGAGGCCATGCATTCTCAGACATCCGCACGAGGCTGATTGTTTACAGAGATAAGCAGGGTGACACACAATTACGCTCATTTCCTTCGTCCTTCGCTCGGTGTACCGCTAGCTCGCTACACCGACTTCCACATAAACACACACACACACACACACACACACACACACACACACACACACACACACACACACACACATACACACACACACACATAATCACTCACATGCCTCAGACAGATATTAACTCAAACACCGTGAAAAAGGACAGGCGGGCAGTGACCTGAATATCAGAGATACATCTCCGATATGGCTAAACGCCAGTTGAGTCATATTGCTAGCGAGGTAACCCACCATTATCTGCTCTCTAAATAGGAAGTTACAGTGGAAGCAGTCGGCAGTAACGCCCCAGCTTGTTGTCTTTGGATTGCTTTAGCTTTTCTTTTTTTCCCCTCCTTCTCCTTCTCCATCTACTAAGCAGTTAAATACCCGTGAATGTCATCGCAACATAAAAGATTTGTGTTCTGTAATTGTTTAGATCAGCGAATGCCGCCTAGCGAAATCAATCGCTTGAATAAAATTACCAGTTATGGTTGTTTTCATCCATGTCTATAATTGCCGTCCGCCGTGATTTTGGTACTGCTGTTATTCCGTAGGCCTACTTAAAATGTGTTTCTTTGTTCTGCAAATCTCGTACCAAACATTTCATATGCCACCATTCACCACTCTATATTTAGTGGGCCATTTTGTATGTCAAACTCAAATCCTTTTAAGCAAATGTTCTGACCATGTTCCGTGAGCGATAGTTATTGAAATAATCACTCAAGCAAAAAAATAAAAACGGTATATCCACCATATTTCTTTATACAAGACTGACCCTCCCCCTACCCCCCCCCCCCCCCCCCCCCCCCCCCACACACACACACACACACACACACCCTTTGTGTTTATCAAAATGCGTGAACGCTGAACACACTCCACTTTAAAAACCATTACAAATAAATGCTTTCATCGATCCGCTGTTTTGCCACATAATTATCGGAGGGGTACGTCTCCGTTTTTAATGGACCTTGGCTCAAACAATGGGGATTTGATCTCCCAGGAGGGGAAAGCTCATGTGTAATCATTTCAACACAATGAGTGACAAACTAAGCACCCTCATCCCTCTTGTACATTATTGGGCCCATGTAAGGGTCTCTGCACCAAGACATTGAAAAACCTTATTTTACTGAAGCTGCAGTTAATGGATCTGCGCTCCCTCCCACCTTACCTATAGTCGTCCATATGTTTAATCCACATTGTCACTCCCTAGACCGATGTTGTGTGTTGTTCGCATGGGGCTGTGCCTACTGTTTTGTCTGTGTGAGTGTGTGTGTGTGTGTGTATGTTTGGTGTATGTGTGTGTGTATGAATGTGTGTGTGGGAGTGTATGTATGTGTGTGTGTGTGTGTGTGTGTGTATGAATGTATGTGTGTGTGTGTGTGTGTATGTATGTATGTATGTGTGTGTGTGTGTGTGTGTGTGTGTATACATGTGTGTGTGTGGTATGGCTCAGCAACGGTGAACTTGCCAATCAAAGCATCCCTGTTGGCTTTCAATCTCCCAGGCCGGCGAGGCCCCGGGGCCCAGGAGACGAAGAGAGAGGGGCTGACGTTGGGGGTCAGGGGGGCCACACAGGCGCGCTCACGTTCATACAAAAACCTTCCTGGCCCGCTGTTCTCTTTCTCATTACCAATAAGTCCTCTCTATGGTCGCCCCTCACCCCCTTCCCATTCCACAACAACAACAACGTGCCGCTCAGGGGCCCTGGGGTCGAGAGAGAGAGAGAGAGAGAGAGAGAGAGAGAGAGAGAGAGAGAGAGAGAGAGAGAACGAGAGAGAGAGAAAGAGAGAGAGAGAGAGTGAGAAAGAGAGAGAGAGGCGGGGGGAGGCATTACACTGGGGGTTTTGTTTTCACTTCAACACGATTGCATCGCTGTACCTGGTAAACTGGACCACATCACTTGTATGCTTGTATGGCTTGGTTCACACACACAAACACACACACGCACACACACGTAACACACACGCACACGTATACACACACACACATACACACACTGACAAGGCTGCGGAAAATGCCTTCCCACAAACGACGCATCAAAAGGACAATCCACGAGACTTCATACATTTCTGATTGGTTTTCCGTATTTGCCCAGAGACTGGAAACGGTTGCACCCATGGCTTATGGCCAACTGAAAAGTTTGTTTTATCTGTGAGTTAAGCTGAACCTGAGCTAGAAAGAGAGAGGGAGGGAGGGAGAGAGAGAGAGACAGAGAGATAGAGGGAGCGAGAGAGAGAGAGAGACACACACACACAAAGAAAGATTTATGGTGTTCAGCAGATGGATATGAATAGTCTTTTGTAGTCCACCCTCGACCAGCTCTCTGCTATCTGGTGGGAACAAAAAATGTCTGTTCACAGCTATTAGTGCATATGTGCATTACATAAGAAAAACAGCTTGCTCGATCAAAGATTCACTGTAAACGCTGTCATGACACAGTGGCAATATTTTTTATACTAGATTTACCAAAACATAAATTGGATGTGTTAGGTCTATCTTGTATGCCATAAATCAGCGGTTTTCTAGTTCAACTAAATGTTTCATATTTATGTATTGCTTTGTTGGAAAAATAAGTAAATCAATACATCAATGAAATGAGTCTAAATACCACAGTTATCTTGTGACATTAACCATAGCTCCAGTCGGTGACACAAGAATGTGACTGGCCCAAAGCACAAGAATCCAGCGATTACAAAACAGAACTGGGTATTTTTGTAGTTTACCAGACTCCAAAAATAATGTATTCAATCATGAGCAATAGGAGGGTTTCACATGATGTCACATTCCAGAGCGCAATCTCTGTGCTTGTCCCCCATTATAATGAGAATAATAACAACAGATCGTCTTATTCTAGAACCTTTGGTCAACCTATTTAATGGAACTTTAGATCATTGAAACATTCCTATATAGGAACCTTTCTAGTGGTAACACAACACATAACAATTGGAAATAACGTTCAAAAATCCCCAAAAAGATAACAATCTGAAAAAAAAGAACAACATTAAACTAATCAAGAGCTTGTAGGACATCGTACATGTGACACAGTGATGCAATATTCTGTCTCTTTGATTAAAAAGTTACAGAGCGACAGAAGAATGTAGACCATAGAGATCCTAATCAATACGACAGTATTTACATTTAGTTCTCAACAATTTTATCTAAACTTTTATCGGCGATATTTGCGCTCCAATCAGCCGGCTGAATATACAATCATTTTAGAAATCGGTGGGTGGGTGTGGTGGGCAACGAGGGTGGGGTGGGTTATCCTTGGGTGCCCCCCCACCCACCCCCTTGCAGCAGCTGTTGGTGCAGATGTAAGGTGACAGTAATCAATGCTGATTATTAAAGTGGGAGCACCATCTCTGGTGTGTGATTAATCTTCATTCCCCCACTGTTTACTGAGGCTGGCCTGGCCTTTTGCACATTACAGAGGATCTACTTCTTATCGC
Organism: Lota lota; assembly: GCA_026745465.1. NCBI lineage: Eukaryota > Metazoa > Chordata > Actinopteri > Gadiformes > Lotidae > Lota > Lota lota. The sequence goes on along the minus strand of JACYXH010000068.1, from coordinate 110,024 downwards.
TCCCTGGAGAGAGAGAGAGAGAGAGAGAGAGCGCGAGAGAGAGAGCGCGAGAGAGAGAGAGAGAGAAAACGAGAACGAGAGCGAGAGAGAGAGAGAGAGAGCAAAAGGGCAAAACAAAATACTGTCACCATTAAACATGTGCTCGTCTATGAGACAGAGGAGGCAGGGAAGCAGGGGTCGTTATTGGAATGCACGACTTTTCTGTACGTGTGTGTGTGTGTGTGTTTGTGCATGCATATGTATGCATATATTTTTCCGCTTTTGTTTTCACTGCGATCGTAAGTAATTGACTATTGACTATCGGTAATTTGCATTCCCATATAGTGAGTTTCTCACACGAACTTCAACGTTGCTAATGGTGGGAGAGAGGAACATGTGACTTCCTATGGGGGATGTGGGGACACACATAAACCCAGGCCTGGATGAAGTGTCCCCTGTAAACTTTTGAAAGCGTATTGTTGCACTTTGGACGGGGGGTTGTTGGTCTATTGTTTAGGCAGGTGTAGCTATTTTTGACCTTGATGCTGCTTGGCGGCGGTGGCGGTGAAGCAAGCCATTCATCATCCCTGCACCGCTGCGTCCCCCATCAAACTCAGATTAATGTTTAAGAAAAACTCAAAGGAAAATCGAATCACTCGAGTCACTTGCTTTGTTTGGTTCGAGGGCATTTTTTGTTACGCTGCCAGGTCAATTAAATACACAAATCAATAACAATATAACGAAACAATATGAATACTGGGGCGCAACACGCTGAGTGTTAATTCAAACAGGACATAATAATGTGATAATACACACGCGCAGAGAAACGAATGAACACCCAAACACACAAGAAGGAGCTTATTTGCTTGGTTGTGCAAATATGCAGAGAGAGAGGGGGGCGAGAGGTAACAACTGTCAGTGAAGATAGGAGTAGAGAAGGTGAGAGAGAGCATCTCATAAGCTGCACAGATGTGGCTGTGCGTGTGTTTGATATGCAACGGTGGAACACCATTACCATTTCTGGATGAGGTTGAAGGCTCCTGGTGACTTCGTCTACTGCTGCCCGGGACTGCAGCAGATGGGCCCGTCCTCCCAGAGACTCCTCCAGGGTACCCCGCCACCCCTCCCTCTCCTCCTCGCCCAACACACACACACACACACACACACACAACGCCCCCTCCTTCCCCAAATCTCACCCCACAGGTGGCAGGATTCTGCAACCCTTCCCTTCTCCCCCACCCCCCATAGCCCCCTTTTTCACACAAACACACACACACACACACACACACACACACACACACACACACAAATCTTTCTCTCCATTATTTTGAGATCAGCTCCATGAACTCGGGTAGAGATTAGCAGATTTATTCCCATATCAATATTTTGTTCTTTTTTATACTTATTTCAGCAGAAACACTTCACCGGAGCCATTCTATTCTGTTCTGTTCTGAAGAAGGACTACAATGGTTGCCATATAAATCTATGAAAGAATGAATGCTTGGTGGTGGTTGGTGATGGAGGAAGGGCGGAGGCTGGTTGGGTCTTTCTATTCCCTGGGGGGAAGCTGGCGAGTGTGTGAGCATCAAGGCAAGACAAATCAGACGTCAAGAAGCAGTGACAGCGCTGTGCAAACCAGATTATGTTATTAATGCTGCCAGTCGCAACTTTGTGCGTGTGCAGACTGTTGTTTGTACGCGCTTTGTTTGTTGTTTGTTTATATATGACAGACGAAGGGAATCATTTTACAAAATGCATCATCAGCAGCACTCATGTGTCCATCCACGTTCCGGGGAGGATGAGAGAGATGCAGGCACGCAGCACAGGAATGCTTATTGCAAAGATTTTTTATCCTGCCTTTGCCACACATTGGGAAAATAAGTAGGAGCTCATTTGATGTTGCTAAGCCAGAGAAAACCTCTCTTTTCTTTTTCAATATGTTTTTCTTTGAGGGGATATTGCCGACCCATATTTTGCATTTGTTGTGCTACTTTGTTTACTTCAAACGAGGGATTACCATTTCAAAGCTGGTCAAGTATGCCTGGCTGGTCCACACTGTCGAAAACACAGTGGTATTATGTTGTTTACCCTCAACAAGCTTAATGACAACAACAGAGCAGTCGTTACCGGCTCACTATTAGAAAACGCAATGAACTCCGGTCGACTCTCCCATATAATACTCCTTGTGGTAAATAGCATCGCATTGCTCTCTGCGTGTGTAAGAGAGAGAAAGACAAAGTGAGAGAGATATAGAGCATTCAGATCCTCTGAAGAATCAAAGGCCCACTTTTCTCCTTGTTGTGCAGAACAGGAACTGCTGTCGATTCAAACGGTTCTTTCCACATGTGTCGCCAATCACAAACACCTTCTGTTTCCCATCAGGCCTCTTTTGACGGGTTACTTGAAAAGTAAAGAGCAAAGGGGGGGGGGGGGGGGGGGGGGGGAACCCCTATGGTGTTCATGGTGGCGCGTTTTGGAGGACTCTATCTAGGGTTTTCTCGGGAGCCCACCAGGGGACAAAGGGGCAATGGTTTGCTCACCAGCTTCTGTTTGTTTTCACAGTGATATTGGAACTCCGAGGTTTCTACAGAGTGTAGAGAGAGAGAGAGAGAGAGAGAGAGAGAGAGAGAGAGAGAGAGAGAGAGAGAGAGAGAGTCTGTGGAAAGGCTTTAAGACTGATCAGATGTTCCTCGGCTCTAGGGAGCACTGGTTTTGTGGTTCATGTTGGTTATTATGGAGGGGTGGGGAGGATGGGGTCAGACTCCAAATTGATGCCTTCCTCTAATTTCACGGGAGATTTGTAAGCCGGGTAAGTTGCAATGTTTCCGTGCGGAAACGTTTGGTTTTCAAGATGATGTCGGAAAAATCCGGTTCCGTCTCGTGGGTCCATCTGTGGCTTCCAGCTTCGTTGTCTCTGTTGTGACGAAAGGCGAGCGGTAGAGCATTCCACGTAGTTCACGGTCCACGGGGTGAAAGAACCAATGACACAAAGCCTGTTCTTTAGGTCTTCAAGCAGCACATCTCCGTGGCATGCCCTGCTGTGTCTTCTGTGCTGCACACGCTCTCGCCATTTGTTGCACAAACCTTCAGGGAACAGCCCCCAGGTGTGTGTGTGTGGACATGTCTCCGTATATGTGTGCGTATGTGTGTATACGTGTGTGTGTGTGCGTGTGTGTGTGTCTCCGTGCCGTCAGCCTCCCACAATTCCGTTTTCTTCGTTCTTTTTCACACTTCCGCTGAGATTTACGACTGCAGTTTGTCTTATGACAGCGTAATGCTTCCTCCTTGGAATTCCCCAGCGGAGGGGGGGGGGGGGGGGGGGGGGGGGTGACTCAGGATGAGGGCCTCCACACGTTGACAGAAGAAGGAAAGTGATCGCAGAGGGGGGTGGGACCAACAATGAATCTCCTGGAATCCTGGGAGGTGTTCGAGGTTTAGTGTCGTTATTTATTTATGTATTTATTTCCTCGTTCGTCTCACCTGTTTCCCGTCCCGTCTGTCCTGGTACTCACACACTCGGTGCTGTTCGATCCACGGATCACTCGAAGGCTGGAGGGCTGAACGCCATCCTTCACCACGGGAAAATCGTCCGAAAAATATATATGACCAACCATTATATATAAATAAAAATCCATATACAACGCCATAAAGAAGATCTATACATCTAAGTATACATCTATAAAAAGGGATTATTACAGGGTATCATCCAACATCCCCCTGAGGGATGTGGGATAGGATTGGAGGTATTAAAAACTCAGTAGGCCTCTTACAACGAGAGTAATGACAGTACAGCACAGGGAGAGGGAGGAGGTGGGTGAGGGAGCGAGGAAGGGAGGGGAGACAGCTTTACTGTTCCCCCCAGGCCCTTTTCCAGTGCAAGCAGATACGACTATCTTCAACCATAGGTTGTGTATGGAGGCTGGGGGACACACACAAAGCATCACGTTAAGACATTCCCCGTGCTTTTATGGACCATGGATTTATGGAGTGGCTACGATGTCAGCGATTTATTTATTTTAATTGTTTTGTGTGCTGAGGTGATAATGATCTAATAGGAGATGAGAAGATGAACCCGGTAAAGGAAAGTGGGAATTTGATGACAGCAGTCAGCCAGGGAACTCTTGATTAAAAAATGGGGATGGGAAATGGGGGCGGTGGGGGAAGTGTAAAGGTAATATTTGTTTCTGACAAAACGCATCGGATGATGCATACATTGTATGATGAATCTCCAGAATTTAACTGACTAAATACTTTAAATGCTAAGGGGGTAGAACACCTCAGTTCTGTGAGGAAGGTGCCTGGAAAACGCTCACCGGCATTTCACCCTATCCCCTGTAGATACATTATTTAGACCAGCAAATATCTTTATCCGTTAACACTCCCTGCCTTGCATGTTTCCACTCCATGCTGCCTCCAGATGTATGCTTTCAAAAAGCACCCCCCACCCCCCATCCTTCCCTGGGTAGGAGGGGAGAGTCTGCTGGTTGTTCTGTGAACTGAAGCCAGCGCCGGCACTTAAAAACTTAAAAATGAAAAACAAATCCTCCGCCTCCACTCCACAGTTGAACTTCATAAATGTGTCTTTTGTCTTTCTCTCAGCGTCTGCAGTCTCTTCTGTCAGAGATCCCGCCCCCAGGCCCCAGCCAGCTAGCTGACCAGCAAGGGGATACAGACTGAAGGGATGAGGATGAGGAGGGGAGGATGCCTCTTCATCTCCCCCTCCTCCCATAAATATGGAGACCGCGTTTTGAACCCGCATGCCGCGTGCAGATGTGGCGATGGCCACAGTCCAACATTTGATCATGCCCCCCACTCCCCTCCCCCACCCCCCGTCTACTCGAGATAAGCTGCTCAGAATAAAAAAAGAATAATCATTTGGCTTTTGTTTTATAGCAGCTGCCTGGATGTGAGAGGAACTGTGTGTCAGCCAGGTTACTAAGAAACACATGTCTAATAAACAAGATGCTTGGCTGGGGTCTCTTCGAGATACAACAGGCTGCAGTATAGTAACTGTAACGCCATAGAGCAACCATGCAAAATAGCAGGGTGTCGCTGTACACAACAAAGTTTCCATGTAACATTGTCTTTTTATCCACGATGAGGCATTAGGGAGATGATTAGCAAGTCATGATCCCCGCTCATCTGTGATCGTTGAGTTGAGTGTCATCAACAAGAATACAAATGAATTAATGAATTAATAAGAATTGATTGTATTGATATTGACATCACACCTCATCCACTACCAGTGTATAGCACCCAACCTGGGTGATGCACGGCAGCCAGCATGCGCCAGCATTGGAGACCAGGGGAAGATTAGGGGGGGGCCATGTTGGTGCAAGAGCCAGGTTGGAAATTTGGCCAGGACACCGGGGTTAGCACCCATAGTCTTGTGATGAGTGCCATGAGATCGTTAGTAACCACAGGGAACCAGGACCTCGGCTTCACTTCTCATCCGAGAGACAAGGCTCTGACAGGACAAAGTACCCGTGTCCGTCCTGGGGCATTGGGGATGGTAAGAAGACACTGGGGTTGGTTAGAAGACAAAAAAGAAGAACAATTTGTAAAATGTCAGTGGGCGCCAGGGACAAGGAATGAATTGCTAGCAAGATGAAAACTCTGCTCACTTTATTCAATGTAAAATGTATGTACAGAGCGAAGACAGTTTTGAATCAAAATCTAGTGTGTGGAAGAACATTGCACTGTACTTTTTTTCATAGTACCATTTTGTATCATAAAATAATTCAAACACAATGAGGAGTTTCCACACAAATACACAATGAGGAATGGCCATACAAATACAATAAAACAACAGCGATATAATTATCTTATATCCCAGGAAAAAAAATAACAATAAAAAACGTATCACCGCTGAAACGGTAGGGGAAATGAAATCATTAGCATATGGCAGAAGGGGAGAAAATAATCCCTGTTAGATGTTGTAGGGGTTCCTCCCCCTCCCCCCCCCCCCCCCCCCCCCCCCCACCCCGACACTCTTTGGTGGATCGCTGCTGTGGAGTCCGTTAATTTCCAGATCAACTTACCCCCAGCGACATTTCATGAAGCACCACAGGGGGCCCCGACGCCATCGAATATTCACCCTGGCGAACAAGTCGCCGAGCGGCCCGAAATAACAAAAAAGGCAACAACAAAAAACACGAAAGGGATGAATGGATTCCGACCAAAACGGAAAGGTAGGTGTGATGCTGGGAACTCAGAGACACAAACCCCCCAAAAATCGGAATAAAAGCGACATGGGGGGTGTGTTTGTTTGATGACTTTCAGAAGGGATAGCAGAGATGAGATGTGTTAACTGAGTCATCTTGCAGGGTCACTACTGCCATCTTTTCTCTCTCTCTCTCTCTCTCTCTCTCTCGCCATCTCTCTCTCTCATCATCTCTCTCTCCCACTCATCTCTCCTACTTAACAGCCAAGTGGTGGTTTAGAGACGTCTGCCAAGACCATATTCAAAGACATATTGGAGGATCTGGCTGCTGGCATCATTATTCACAGATACTTAAGGAACACACAACCACACACACACACACACACGCTTGTGTACCAGTGCCGACACACACCCACAGACGTACGTCTAGACATGTGTGTGTATCATACCCACCATCAACCCTCCCCACCACCCTCTCTCCCAAACCACACACACACACACACACACACACACACACACACACACAAACATGTCCGCGCGTATACACACACACACACACCCACGTAAAACCTCATTTTAAAATAACGACACCAACAGCCAAACATGGAAGCTCTCTTGGGGTGTTTTTTGTTTAATCTATCAATGGCACAATCACAAAATGGATGAAGAAAAGAAATGGCAACGAAAACAAGAATCAGCTCTATTCTATCATGGCTGTGAGTCAGGCAGCCGCAGCACCGCGCAGCCCACGCCATGCAAGGCGTCCCGTGCAACCATGCTGATGAAATATTCAGGTCGGAACAATCCGGACAACAGGAGGCCTGAGGCTCTGATTACTGCAGGGCAGTCGGTGGGGCGGGGGGTCAGCCTATGTCACTCACTCAACCCGCAGGGACACACACACTCACACACACGCAAACAAACACATACACAGCCCATAGGGGGCCATCCATTTTTCATGAGGAACATACATTAATACACTCAAAACGAACCTGACCTAACCACCCCCCCCCCCCCCCCCCCCTAAAAAAAACACCTGCACACACACATTAAAACAAACCCAATCACACAGATGTACACAGCATGACCGAGCAAATGTGTGCTCAGGAATAATGGATGATGACACTAAATGAGTCACACATGTGCAGAGAGAGAGAGAGAGAGAGAGAGAGAGAGAGAGAGAGAGAGAGAGAGAGAGAGAGAGAGAGAGAGAGAGAGAGAGAGAGAGAGAGAGAGAGAGAGAGAGAGAGAGAGAGAGAGAGAGAGAGAGAGAGAGAGAGAGAGAGAGAGAGAGAGAGAGAGAGAGAGAGACACCCAGGTGGACATCATCCCCACATGGCCCCTGGATCATATGTCACAGACAACGGCATGACAACATAAAC
>JACYXH010000068.1:57500-97500 GCA_026745465.1 Lota lota | reverse complement strand
GAAAATAAATACTGACTCCATACACGCAGATGGAATACATGCAAAGCTTTATCGACAATCCTGGTAAAGCTAACAGGACCATTTTGAGATAATGAAGAAGGATGAAGTGTATTAATGTGTGGGTTTCTCAACTCCACTTCTGAGACAAAGTTTACAGAAAGAAATTTCCTTCTCTAAACACAGCCCACTGGACCGTGTATGTGTGTATGTGTGTATGTGTGTCTGTCTCTCTGACAATGTCACCACGTTTCAGGGTCAACATTGACTTAATGAAGCAGAAACATCACTTGAATATTTCCAAGTGATTGCATTAAATGATGGGAGTCAAAATAGTTTAAGCAAAAGTGGAGATCATTTTAATGTCTGGAGATGTGCTGAAAGTCGCTTTTGTGGCGTCTGACTGAGGTTCGTCAAAAGGCCCCTTAGAGTACATCAAAAAGTTAGGAAAAAGAGAGCGCAAAGACACAATCTCAACATAAAAAGTCAAACGTGGAGATTGATAGAGGGCACAAAGAACGTGATAAGTCACATAGAAGAGGGAGGGAGAGATGGAGGGAGGCAGGAAAAGGGGGAGGGAGAGGGAGAGGGAAAGGGAGAGGGAGAGGGAGAATAAACCGCCATAAAATGATGTGCAAACAAACTGTGTAAGGACCATTTAGATGAGAGAAGAGAAGACGCTGGCGTAGGAAAGTAGAGCAGCGAGATGGCAGACGGACAATGAGTAATGAGTGTGAAATGGCGAAAGGAACGATAAGAAAGCAGGATATAATGGGACCGAATGGGAACACACACCCATCCTTCACCTCTCTCTCTCTCTCTCTCTCTCTCTCTCTCTCTCTCTTTTTTTCTCTCTCTATGTCTCTCTCTCTCTCTCAGTGTCTCTCTCAGTGTCTCTATCTCAGTGTCTCTCAATGTCTCTCACCGAGGCAGGGAGTTATAGTGTCTCAGGGCCTGCTGGTATCCCTCTCCCTTCTCCGGCTGCTGCTTCTGGACCTGGCTGTCCATCGTCACTGAATAGCGCTCGCTCGGCGCCTCCGTCCCATTGCTGGCCTGTAACACACAGACACACACAGACACACCCACAGGCATATACACCCCCCCCCCCCCACACACACACACACATACATACAGACAAACGATCCCCCATCCCACACACACACACACACACACACACACACACACACACACACACACACACACACACACACACACACACACATTGTATCATGCTCTAAATACACATTTTACAACAGATCCAGATAAATAAACGGTACAGATGGATGGGGTGGGGGGGGGAGAATGAGCAGGTGCTGAAACCGCTTGAAAACAAAATGCACATTCCAGGGTTTCTTCAATCATAAGTAGTACAAAAGTATATTTCATTCAGTGTACAGTACAGTCATAGTACGACCACGTTGATGCACTACATCATCATTGAAACGCATTATATTGCAATGAGAAAGTAGATTGTCAAACAAGAATGCACCGTTAAATAAAGTCACAATGTCTTTGATGCATTGCTAAGTGAGTGAGCGACCTTGACCTCAAACACACTTTGTGTGTTTATGTGTTTATGTGTGTGTGTGTGTGTGTGGGGGGGGGGGGGGGGTTCAGTTGTTTTCGATCACCGGAGGGCTTGACATGGCAATGCCCCCCTCTCCCTCAACACCAGCATGCCTCTGATGAGCTGGCTGATTAACGAGCATGGCAGGCCAATCAGACAAAGGATGTGTGTGTGTGTGTGTGTGTGTGTGTGTGTTGAGTGCACAAGTGCAGGAGGTAATTACTTGTAGTTGGCACTGTGGCTATTCAATCAAACTTGCAAGATGTATCCAGATATGTTTAATTTATTATTTTAGAAAACAGCATGTAGTCGATAACATTTGTAAAGTTAGCCAAGAGACAATAAACAGTAGTGTGTGTGCGTGTGTGTTTGTGGCACTGGTGTGTTTTGTCCCTCTCTCTCTTTCTCTCTCTCTCTCTCTCTCTCTGTCTCTCTCTCTCTCTCTCTCTCTCTCTCCCTCCTCCTACTCTGAGCTCTCTCTCCCTCTTTCTCTCCTTACTCCTCCTCGGAGCACTCTTCCTCTCTCTCTCCTTCTCTCCCACCTCCTAATCAGAGCCCTCTCTCCCTCTCTCTCTCTCCATACTCCTCTTCGGAGCACTCTGTCTCTCTCTCTCCCTCTAACTCTCTCTCCTTCCTCCTACTCAGAGCTCTCTCTCTCTCTGTCTGTCTGTCTCTCTCTCACTATCTGTCTTTCTCTCCCTCTCTCTCTCCTTCCTCCTACTCAGAGCTCTCTCTCTCCCTCTCTCTCTCTCCCTCTCTCTCTCTCCCTCTCCTTTCTCCTACTCGGACAGCTGTAATAACAGCCCAATTACACCTCGCTCAGCATCTCTCCTCGGTCTGCGCTCCCCAAGCACTCTGAGAAGCGAATATAAAGAGGGAAGAAAAAAAAAATGAAAACGCATTTCAACGTGTGTCAAATAAATTGGGATAAAACATTTCTGCGGGCTTTCTCCACTGCAACGGCACGTTTCCCCCAGGCGGTGTTAAATGTGAGGCACGCAAAGTGAATAACAGATTAAGAATAATGAGCCAAAAAACAAAGGAGAAATTATTTTAATGTGCGGGGGAGGTGGGAGGCAGAAAAATAAATCGAATAAGGTATCGGTGAGATTATAGTTAGTCACGCACGGAGACATTTCCATGGGATTCTGGGCGGAGGTCTGGAGGAAGGAGTGGACAGGTGGGCGCCGCGTTCGCTCAGGAACGAAGGGTCGTAGCCGTACCGACGCCAAGAGGAACTCATGAGGAATCGCCAGGAGAGGAAATCAGTCAGAGTAATAGTATTAACCCCTGAGAGGTGGGTGGGTGGGCTTGGGGTTTCGGTAGGGATTTGATTATTTTCTGCACGGGCCTGGAACACATTGCCACATAAAATATGACATTTGTTGCAATCGAATCATGGGAGACATCCGGTTTATTTCATCCAATAATGCAAAAGAAATTATGTCAACTTGCCGCTGTTTTTTTATTTATGTTTTTAGCTGCCCATCAAAGACAAAGCAGAGGGACTACGGGACCTCACTACACCTGTTAAAACACACGGACATTCACAGACGCTGAGCCCGAGAACGGGAAAGGGGGAAAGGGGGGAGGACGCAATTATGACAATTATTCGAGGCTATCAAAAAAAGGTCGGAGCACAGCCGCGAGATGGGGGCGTAGGGAGTCGAGAGAGACACGAGAGAGCCAGCGTCTCCATTCTCCGCCTGGCTTCGCCCCAGAGGTAAGCTGTAAGGAGGTTCCTCTGCATATCAAAGCGTCCTGCGGTCAGGGGTCAGTACATACATATGGATCAATGCCGGCTTTAAAGACTGGTTCAGGCTTAGAGGCTGTTGTTTTTTCTTAAAGAAACCATCCATACTGTAAACATGCAGACATGTGGAAGAGGTTTACGAGGCCGATGAAACCGGGCAATGCGTGTGAAATGAGGAAAAAGGGCAAACAAAATAAAGAAATTAAGATGAAGAGAAATAAAGAAAAGAAGAATAAATGAATGAGACATGGGTCATCATTCACTGTCAAAGTACGTTCAAGTTCTCAACCTGACCTATATTGCGAGTGGCCTACCAGTTGATTCATGGCCCATCATTGCCCATGCCTTTGTGGTCAGCCCATTCCTTTGTGTGTGGCTGGAGCGGCATCCCACTACTAGTAAGTGATGTGGTCAGCCACTTCCTGTGTCCTGAGCTGAACGCTAAAACACCTAGAAAGCAACCAAAAGGTACTATTCCACTATTGTAGATCAGTTGAGTCAAGTTAAGTGTGTGTGTGTGTGTGTGTGTGTGTGTGTATGTGTGTCTTCTTTGCTATGAGTTTGTGTCTTGTGTGTGCATGCGCACATTCAGGTGTGTGTATGACTCTAATGTATCACACGCATACATGTCTGTATCTTAGTTCGCACACACATTTGGATTGAGTGCCTCCATGAGTCTTGACTGTGTCCAGGGTGTATTGTGGGTAAGTGGGCGGTATGCCAGACCCCAAGAGGGCGGGGGTGGGTGGGTGGGATTAACAAGGTGGTGTGCGGGTGGTGCGTAGGGATTCATCCACCATCCCAGTCCGGCGTAAACACACTCTCTTCACACCTTAACCTTGGAGCCGATATGGGAAAGTCAAATGACTTCACTTAGCCAGGGCTTACAGTTCACATGACTGCTTGGGAAAGAGTTGGATTATGTACTGAGGAATTCACACACCCATTTTAAACCTGGGGAGTCACTGCACATGCACACACACACAAACATGTGAAGTGTACGCATTGGGTTTGAAGGGGCTTGACCCACATCACATGTACTTTTAGGCGTGTTGACTTTGTTTGAATATGCAAACACAAAACTTGCACAAACTCTCTCACACACACACAAGCATGCCGTAGTTTAATGTGGATTGTCTCGGCAGTAGGCAGCGGTTGGATAATATAATAATAATAAAATCAATGGAATTCACATAACGATTTTAAGAGCTGCCGTGGGTGTGTTTCAACTGAGCTTGCAGCATGATCCTCATACTCTCATTTGTGGTCACGACCACTGGCGCTCCTCAACAGATAACCAACCCTCCCACCCGCCCCCTTATATATAACCAAACTGGCTTTCATTTCAGTAGACAGAGAATAATACAGAGAAAGACAACTCTATGGAATAAAATGGTTGGTGTTTTATAGCAAACATCTGGAAACCCTGTTCTCTACAGAGCAGTGCATAGGGAGGGAGGGAGGGAGAAAAATGTCACGCTTCTAATAGCATTGAGTTGGCGAGGAAAAGGCCAGGTTGAAGCGTGGCCGAAAGGGGATTTGGGGACAATTATTACATAAGGGGAAAGGGCCGAAGATTAGGGGTCAAACGTGAACGTTGTCCTTGTGGGGTCGAAGGAGAGGCTCAACTGTAGGCCCACCTTCTGGGCTGGCCTGGCTTGGCTTCTACGTTCTAAAACGATCTGGGCTCTGGCCCAACAAAGGGAAAGAGACGTAGCTTGAGAACATATGCTCTTTGTGTGTTTGCTTGAGGTCTACCCAAATATGTTCGCTCCCTTACTTTCTGAACAGCTACCTGAAAAAATAATTTTCTCATTTACAACACCAACAACGTCACCATTCACCCATACATGGCCGCCAACATATGGGTACCCCGATGGCAGTTAAGACAGTTCTCCTCAGGTTCAGGGGGATTTTCCCCAGGTACTGAGCATCCTGAGCCTACTCCAGGTATATAAAGGTTAAATAAAACACTAGTGTGCCACATGCTTGACGAGTGACCTGCTGATGCAGCATGTTTCTCTTCATAACCTTTGCAAGCTAGGTAAGGAGCGAGTGTCTGTCTTCATTTTTGATCTGCATGCGGATCAGGAAGACACCGTTGCCATCCAACATTAGGGACGGCCCAGGGACAGCCAGCATCAAAGAAGTGCAGCAGCCTTTGATGTGGGGTAGGTATTTCTTAAAATACTCTGCATTTTAATTCACTTGAAATTGTTGCTTTTAGCAATACGCTAGATGGAATGTGAATTAATACGTGTGAATTTACAAGCATTATTTCAGCTGCTACAAAGATATTTCTGTGTAAGATATAGTATATATATATATATACAGGAGTAGCCTGCCTTTATATGTTGGTGTATGTGTGTGTGTGTGTGTGTGTGTGTGTGTGTGAGTGTATCAGAACAAAAGCCGTAAATGTCTCCTTGAAATGCTTAGCTTGCAGTCTCCTCAGCTCCAATCTCCAATGTCCGTTTATCTGGTGTGTTCACACCCAAGTGCATCACTAGGCCGGTTGTACATGTTTTAAGACATATTCCTCTGGAGAATAACCATACCCTACCCATTGTTTTTATGGAATGCCAAAAAACATGACAGGATTACACTCTGCAGTCCTTCAAATCAGTATCAACACGTAGCGCGGACGACTTCTGCAGTTTGTTCCTTAACAAGCGCCACCAATAAGTATCCTTGCTTGGAGAGCTAGCAGAAGATAAAAGAAGACTAATAAAACAGAGTCGGATACTCCAGGGAGAGCCCTATATCTTATTACCAGTGGATCGGCGCGGGCACTTTCAACAAAGTCAACAATCACAAGCAATTAGGAGCTCGGAGGCCAGGAGACTGCCTGAGAGTGCTTAGTGCTGAACAAACAGTTAGCATCTCCTTCCTTCAGAGACCCAAAGCAGCCGGGGAGATGAAACGAGAGAGAAAGAGACAGAGACAGAGACAGAGACAGAGAGAGAGAGAGAGAGAGAGAGAGAGAGAGAGAGAGAGAGAGAGAGAGAGAGAGAGAGAGATTAAGACGCCACCAGCGGCTTCTAATAATTTTTCGATCATCAGCAAAACGAACGCCGGCTCTAATCCAGGGCACACAGACCCCGACCAGCCGTATACAGGAATGCGCTTCGGAGGAATTCTATAATTAAACCAACCTACTCCGTAAGACCATTTCCAACCACAAAAGCCCATTTAGACTGTGAGAAAACAAACTGCCAGTAAGTTTCCCCGCCGTTACGTCGAACGCTCTGTTAGAATCCAATTTAAATGGCGACGCTTAAGACATGGGGCTATTTGGGGCCGGAGCATAGAAAATGACGCAAAACATCTCAATGCCAAGGGTCGATGGTCTGACCCACAATTTTGGGGTAATGGTTCTAGCCTGTGCCATAATTAGATAATCATGTTTTCAAGTCCCCCTTCTTCTTAACAGCCAGGTCACAGAGTCATGTCTCAGAAAGCCATGTCTGTCTCAAAGACATTATAACGCAGAGATACACAATTAGTTGACCTTTCACCTACTCTTGGCTCTGGTGTTAGTCCCTTAGTAAACATTTGGCTAATATTTATTCACACATTTACTGAAATAAACAAGGATACATCCATGTGTTAAATGTATCTGATTTTATTACTTTTGCTTGTATACTAGTATTGCACGTAATACTAGCATTGCTAGTATATTTTAACAAAATGGTCAAAAACAAGAAAGCGCCATCCAGCTTATATTTACATAACCTCAGTCTAAGGTATATACCGTCAGAGAAACTATCATGACTCGCAGTGCTGGAATTTCTTCTATTTCTCTCGCTTTTCACTGTTGCCCTTCTCATGTATCACAGCCCCTTTTAGTGTCTTCCAAGAGCCAGAAATGGTTAAGGCAAAGTAATTAGTAATTATTTCCAGGATCAAAGGTTGACTAAGAGAATTAGAAATCAGCCAGTGATATTTGGCAGAAGTTGGAAACATAGACCCTTTTCAAGGACATGGAACCGGGTCAATTGGCAAACGAGCGCTTCATGAAAACTGAGCGTCTAAGACGGTGGGCTTGTGGGTTTGAGGTTGGTGTAGGCTTCTGGCTCACAGACGGTCAGGTGTGAGGCACAGGCAGAAAAAGTCACTGTTCAGATCGAGTTTAGAAGGATTAGGAACGGCTCTGGCCTGAGTATCGGGAATCCATTAAGCTGCTATGGTATTTCTTTGTTTTTATTCCCCAATGTTTTGCAGGTGTCCTATCTGAGCACTCACCCAGGACTGGTCCGGGCTGAAGGTGTGGACCTGGTCTTCCGGTCCTTCCTCGTGTAAGGAATGCTGCTGGAACTCATGCCTCAACGTTTGTATCCGGTCATGGTTGTTGGGAGCCACATGGCTGTGAGGGAAAGAAAGAAACAGAGATTATATGATCCATTTCATCACTGTTCATTTCGCAATCGGTAGAAAGAGAGTAGTTTAATATATAGGAATATATAGGAAGAATATAGGGCTCTTCAAGGCACACAGTCATTAAACACTGCACTGTGAAAAACCTTAATTTACATCCCCTTCATTACATCGCTTTGAGGTGCATGTCAATAGAAATCAATAGTCTTCCTTCAGACTAATCAGCCTACTCTTTTATCACTGGCAACAGAGGCAGCGCATGACAGAAAGCATAATTGTGATGGGACAAGCGGGCCCGATAATAAGCTGGCGTTTATGCATACCACGAGGGGGATACTGAAGGTTAAGCCGGCAAGGGAATGTTTATGCTCGAGGGCCAGGGAGGGAGGGAGGCCAGGGTGGATGGATGGTTGGATGGGTGGAATGGTCAATGAATGGATGGAAGAGTTGAATGCACAAAGAGCAGAGAGGCTAGGAAAGTAAGTCCATGAGAATAACAGACGACGAGAGAGAGCAACAACAACAACAACAAAAACACGGGTGAAGAGGGTGGCGTGATGAGTGTCGATGTTGATGGACGGAGGGCTGAGCGACAGACCAACACTTTCAAAAGGAAACACTTGACCACGCAGGTAGCTGTCACCCGTCTATTCTCTCCCTTGTCTGAGTGGCACTCAAAGGTGGTATAGCTGGGGTCCATTGAAGAGATCGCTTATTTAGGCCACAAAGATTCTGGCCACAATTACATTGATAATTGCAGATTAGAGTGAGCACAATCGTGTGACAATAATGGCACTAGGACAGCCTGCCAATCAACCTTTGTGAAGAGCACACTAAACAGCGCCTCATCGGCGTTGGGCCCGAGTCCAGGGCCATGCTCCCCAGAGCGACCCAATCATGTCTAGCCGAGGAGACGCGTCAGCGGGACATGATTGTCCTGTTATCCATATGGCCCGCATCAAAATCAATTGTGTTAGTTATGCTCCATTTGATGGACTAAACTTTATGTGCGTGGGAGCAGGGGGAGCATATATTACGGGCTTGATGGTGGATGTGGACGATTAAGTGGCTCACTGGCGTGTGAGGTGGGTTATGCTTTTTAGGGCCATGGTCCAACGGTGCAGTCCTGCTATTACCGTTCATTGCAAAATCAATTTCCTGTTTGCACGGGGTGTCTTAAAGACCATATGCTTCATTAGAGAAACACATTTACTCAACTGCGGACAATAAAGGATGGCACTTTTTATTACAGACATCGCATCACTAGCCTGATGGCTCATTTCTAGTACAACAGCATGAAGGGGTTGCGCCATTGTGTGTCAAAAGAGCAATTATTTTCAATCTTCATGATCTTGTGCTTTGTTGAAACTAAACATTATTTCAATGCTTCCTGGTGTCTAAATAGAACATTTTTCACATTGAAATGGAGGGGTGTGAAAAATACCTTTGCAGTAATGTCATGCAGTAAAGTATAGTATAGTATAGTATAGTATAGTATAGAATAGTATAGTTTAGTATAGTATTGTATACAGACACACACTCAAAATGTATGTATGATAAAGACACCAAAAGACCAGAGCTGGTGAACAGATTTTTTCTACATCATTATGTGTCCCTTTAGAACCATCATAACTTTACCAGTTGGACAGACGATCACAGATCCAGCCCAGGCAAAAAGTTCAGTTCCTCAGACCTTTCCAACCGAGGACCGAGAAGTTAACCTCAAACAAACAGACCCGTAAATTTCCCCGCCATTCTATCCCCAGGGAGGCTCACTCCTACATCCAGCTGGGGAGCCAGGGAGAGGGGCCACAACCTGGGCTATAAACAAGTCCATGCGACACCATATACACTTGGCCACATACTGAGACCTTTGGGCCCACTCCTGGCCGACCAAGTATCAATCTAAGGGGAAGAGAGAGAGAGAGAGAGAGAGAGAGAGAGAGAGAGAGAGAGAGAGAGAGAGAGAGAGAGAGAGAGAGAGAGAGAGAATAGAAGAAAGAGAGGGAAAGGGAGAGCGGGGTTCTTGGGTAATGTAATCAAATATCTACTTCAAAAGCCAGAGGGGGGCTCAGGGTGGGACGGAGGGCGATGGAAGTTGTTTGAAGACAAGATCTTTTAGTAAATTAAAGAAATGGGGCCTCGACATATTTATCAAAGTGCCACAAATGGAAATTGCGTCAGGTTTGCTGGAGGGAGGGGTAAAAGAATTGGTAGAAATTGAACAAGGGCTGAATTTGTCACGGCGGTATCAAAGCGGGGCCGTTGCGTCTATCTGGAGGGGCTCTACAACCCCAATCATCCCCCCTCCAACATTCGCTTCTCCCACCCCACCCCACCACAGTATTACAAAGTTGATGGGGTTCCTTAGAGGGGGTGCACTATGATAAACTGGTAGGAAAAAGACATAAAAATTGATAGAAATGGAAGGCTTAGGGCTGAGGAACCTGTGGGGCGGGGGGGGGGCATAGTCCCATCCCATCACTCCTAACCGCTAGCCGGCTGAGCGGCCTCATCACCCTACACAAACAGTACGGATGCAGCCGCCTGCAATGAGAGAACAAATCCATCGGTTAACGAAATTCTTTGAGGCCGCATCAAATCATACCCCGCATAAATCCTCCCGTGAACGCATAAAAGTCAATAATGGGATCACGGAACAAGAGCTAACAGAAGAAAAATGGGCGTAAAGGGAGGGTGCGCTGGGTGCTGTCTGACAGTGGGTGGGGCGGGTCAACAGACCGCCCCAGCAATTAGCCAGATGAATGTGTCCTGTGGCCATGGGATGATTGCGTGTACAGGGGGAATATGAATGAGTGCGGCTCATCAGTACACGACCAGCCATGTGTTTGTGCATGAGGAGAAAAGGTCAGATTTTGTGGGAGTGCACTCAGGCGCACCGGAGGGCGGATCGCATCCCGATCGTGCGTGCGCGGACAGGCGCTAGTAATCCGACGGTCGGCCTTTGAAACGGGAGTCAATGGAAAAAAGGAAACTGAGCAATTAAAGTGCATGGGAGGAGATAAAGTATCCATATGCCTTGGCATTTTGCAGTCAGCATCTCCATTCTCCACCGTATAATAATGACATTTGCTCAATATTCATCTGTGTTCCTGGGTTTGAAATGTCAAAGCCTCGCGGTTTGTCCACATCTCCTGCATAACCCATGCAAACACATTTGAGTAAACACAACCGAAAAACACCTCACAGCAGAAAGTGGTTTTCAAAAAACATCTTGAAGATGCTGGCACCCACACACACACACACTTTCACTTCTCCCTCACTTTCTGTCACAATCTCCATTTTGCTGTTCTCTGTCTCGCAGTTACATTAAAAGCCTGGTCTCCATTCAGGTAACTCGGATGGTTGTCGGTGAAAGCTGAAAGCTTAGGCGGAAGGCTTATTTCGAGAGGTGAACCTGTGAATTCACAGGCATGCTGAGTCGAGAACAGGATAGGCCTGTCTGAACAAAAACCTTCCACTCTAACCCTCCCTTCTCTGCCCCACACTTATTCCCTCCCTTTCTTCCTATTTCTTCAACCTTAAGGAGGTATGAACCTTCTGAAGATTATACCCATTCCACAGTAAGCAAAGTCATAATGAAACAAATAAAACCAAAAATACAAACAGCAAAGCGGTGCAGCTAGCGCTCTCACGGTGATGAGACGCTCATAATGTAAGTGCATTATTATACAGTGGCTTCGCTCGAATGAGAAAAGGGAATTTCATTTCACTACACATTAAACGGCCAGAGAGGCCAGCAAGACAAAGCCCCCGGTAAACAAAAGCCACCGTTTAACAGAGAGCAACGCGCGCTCGTCCTTCTGTGTGAGTCGTGGAAGGCTGTATGGCGTTGCATGCGCGTCCCTGTTTCCACCTGTGGCTTTTGGGGATAGGTTGAGGGAGTCGTTGACAGGGGTCATGACCTCTGTAAGGCTGCGGTTGAGGTGTGTGGACGCCTGTCTGTGTAATTGTCATCCTTTGATCCCAGCAGGATTTGGCAGATGTCACACACACATACACACATACCACTGGGCTTAGGCCAGGATGCAAAGTATGCCACCCCCCCCCCCCCCCCCCCCCCCCACCCCCCACTTAACCTTAGATGTAGGGGGGGGGATCAAAGCCCCGCGGAGCCCTGCCATGCCGGTAAACACTGCAACCCAGGCCAATATGAGAATAATCCAATCATGAGAATGGGTAGTGGGGTCATGTGACCATTTCTGAGGTCAGGAAGGTCAGCTCCAGCCAATAAGAGTGAGAGGTGGAGAGAGTGATTCATTAATAATCCTGCAGGTCCAATATCACTTACCAAAATTTGACACTGAGTAGTGTAAAAGTTGACTAGGTGCTATGAGTGCGCCCTAGATACAGTCCTTTCCATTTCGAATGGAAAAGGCACAAAATGGTTATGGCTTCAGTGTGTTTTGAAAATCTGATCAGAGGGGCTGTTATTTCTTATCGGATCACTGTCAAATCAAAATTCTAACAGATTATCCCAATATTTCACTCTGGCGCTGGTATCTCCATTTGCCAGATGAAGGGGTAGACTTCTTAAGTTAGCCCCTTTGGCAAACTTGCGTCAAGTCAAAGGCTCAGCTCATATTTATTCCTCAGCCCCCTAGACTTTCATTTATTTCAAAGGCAGAGGATGAGTCGTTTCTTTTTTCAGCAGGGAGATGGACAGCCTTTGGGACCAACAGAGATATAGAAAGAGATTAGATCTGCATTACCGCTGGTCATTTCTGTGGGGAAAGGGGATAAAGATAAAGCATTTCAAAAAAATAAAAACATATCTTCACAGGAAATCAACACACACACGCACACATGCGCGCACGCACGCACACACACACACACACACACACACACACACACACACACACACACACACACACACACACACACACACACACACACACACACACACACACACACACACACACACACACACACACACACACACACACACACACACACACACACACACACAAACCAGCCAGTCTGAGATTCAGGTTTTGCAGCAATCAATCCCAACAGCACTATGTGGTCATGCAGAAGACAGCCACCAAACCTCTTCCTATACATATCTTTCCCATTTTCTGTCACTTACTCTATTGTTTCCCCACCTCTTTTTTCAGATTTACTTTCAGCTCCTTTTCCTCTGACTGGCCATCTTGCCATCCCTGTATCATTACCTGGCTTTGTCTTCCATACGGTTATGTATGCCATGGCTCAGTTCCTGTCTGTAGAGATGGTGGGGAGACCATGACCCCCACCCCCACCCCCACTCTAGTATACTGCAGAGGGACAGCTGCACGCAGGCAGGACAAAAGGCCTGTAATACCCTGGATTTCTCAGGCTCTTGCTTCGACCATGTCTCTCCAGGGCTGATGCACCCGACACTGGCGTCGTGCCAGCTAAAGGCCTCACCACTTCACAGGCGCAGTTGTTGCGCAGATGATTGTGTGCTTCTGTGCATGTGTGAGTGTGTCTGTGTGTCTGTGTGTGTGAGTACGTGTACGTTTATGTGTATGTGTGTGCGTGAGTGTGTATGTGTATATGTGTTTGTGTGTGTATGTATGTGTGTCCAGGGTGCTGCCGCTATGTTCAGACTCTCAAACAGTCTGTAAGGGGCCGCAGTGTCCTGGGAGACTCCAACCCCCCCGCCCCAGCGCGGCGTGACCGGGGAGCATGGAGCTGTGACTAAGCAGGAGTAGGGAGAGGGCGCCTGTGGAGCGAGTCCCTTCTGGCAGGCGCTCCAACGACGACAGCGCCCTGAGTGACTGCATTCTTTTTGCACGTCGACGATAAGATAAAACAAAATAACAACCCTACAGCTCAGCTCTCCCCGGGGGGCCTCAGAATGAAGCCCTGAACAGACAGCTGAGTGAAGCCACCTCCTCGTCGTCTTCCCTGGAGACGCGTAACCCTGGACACATCCTATTTGCAGTGACGGCGCCCGTTCCACCCTGGCGACAGCAACGCCGTCATCACACAGGGGACGCTGTGTTTATTTATAAAAGTGTTTGCCCTTTTTTGCTTGTATTTTGCTTGCCTGCCAGCCTCTATCACTCTGTATTACATTGACTTGCATCCTTTTTTTTTGCCCTCCTCAAGGGAACATTGCAACATTTTGGGTTTGCCCTTGAGGAAACAACATTACAGCTGTCTACATAGGAAGACAACTATGCCAATACCTGCTGTCCGCTGTGTCCTCTCATAGGGACATGTTTTATATATATATATATATATATATATATATATATATATATATATATATATATACTGCTCAAAAAAATAAAGGGAACACTTAAACAACACAATGTAACTCCAAGTGTTCCCTTTATTTTTTTGAGCAGTATATATATGTATATTTATATATAGCAGAAGAGATTAAAGACTTTTTTCTGCCTCTAGTTGTGTGACACAAGCAAGCCTAAGAGCAAACAGGTGTGATCTTTCTCAAGCAGACCCACTAAAAGAACCAGAGAACACTTTCACCTTCAAACACAAGGCAATGTGACGTGAGTAACGGAGCCTGAATCACGAAGCTTAGAGGCCAGCGAGATGCTCAAGGCAGTGCCTTGGTAGAGAGAGTCCAGACAGACAGGACGTTCCAGTAAAAAAAAAACGACATTCCAGCATTCAGGTGCAACCGGGAGATTGATCAATTATTCAGCTGATCCTGGGAGGCAGGCGGCAGCTGCTCTCAACTCGAAGGACAGGCAGGAGGTCATATTGATGGTCTATTCCATGTGAAAACAAGATGAACTTTTACCGAAAACAAATGACGTCCATTCTTTGTTCTGGCGTTGACCAATATTCTTTGTTGCATTTGAATGCAACTATATCCTGGGTTTGTGTTCTCATAATTTGAGACCAACTGTTTTGTGTACATTAAAGCCCAAATGTCCTTTTCTAATCATGCTATAATTGTACTGGTCCTAACCACAAAATCGGGTTGTATATTCATGACAGGGGGGGACATTGGATGACTGCAACAGACAGTTCGCTATTAATAGTAAGCTGCATTGAAAGTCTATGAAATAACAAATGTCCCATGATTGTGTTAGCCACGTCTGCGAAAATATGTCACATCCAATGCTGTGTAACTTGACTTTATTGAAATGTTGGCAGACCCTCCAGGCATGCCTTTGCTAGTAATGTAATCGCAAGGGCTTATCGACCAATGTCATAGATCCCTTTGGAAACTTGACTTAAAGACTACTGATGAACATTGCAGCAGCTCTCCTATAGGTTATTTTCAGTGAATAAAGAAACAAGGGTTTTGAATGACAGCTGCAACCACCATAAAGAAGTCTATTAACTTTAATGCTGAGGCCGATAATCCCAAAGCATTGATTCAGAGGCACTGGATCACTCTCAAGTAGTCGTTTGGAGTGTAGCAAGGACTTCTAAATGTATTCACACACAGGCAAAAAATACACTATAAAACTATAAAAACACACACCACATGCAAACATATGGGTGTGTGCAAGTTCAAATGCAACCCGACACAATTTTAACCAGTCACACCTGCACATTAAATTCATTTACAAATCAACTAATGGTTGCAACTTTACACTTATGCATTTATACAAGTTGGTTAAAAAAATTTGAATAAATGTTTACCGCAATTCTAACTAACTTATGAAATGGTCAAGTCAGCCATTGCAGCTGTTAATGTTCTATCTGACTAGTTCCATTTCAGTAGTGGACAGTAAGTGAAGTAGTGAAGTGTCAGACCTAATAGAGGTGTGAAGGCCACAGGGTGAAGTAACAACCTAATTAGCCTGGCTCCGATCATATAAGACCATCCACCTCTAAAGACTGCAATTCTGACATATCACTTCACCATCACGGGCTAAGAGAAAAACAAGATGGCTATGTGGCACTATGTGATGCTGGCTTTCCACATTCTCTTTTATGGATCCTGAGGATCACATATTTGGCCTAAGTATAGGCTGGCTCCCTGAAGTGTGTCATCCATTGCTGCCTTTCGCATTAGAAGACCTCAAATGAAATTGGCCAATACCCGTTTAGAATGGTATGTTAAAATACAGGAATTTTCTCATATTGTTGTACTTGAGGTACATCTGCAAAAGCTAGAGACAGACGGAGGAGCCCAGCAGATCTGGAGACGGGTTGATCCAGCCCGTGTGGATGCCTTAAAGCCCTTGGTTGGAGCAAAATTGACCCAGAGACTAAAAGTTAACAACCTGCTTAATGAGAGCGAGTAAACCTTCAGG
Source organism: Lota lota (assembly GCA_026745465.1). NCBI lineage: Eukaryota > Metazoa > Chordata > Actinopteri > Gadiformes > Lotidae > Lota > Lota lota. The sequence continues at coordinate 81,557 of JACYXH010000068.1, read as the reverse complement.
AGAAAGGGAGGTGGGTAAAACAGAGCTAGAGAGCTAGAGAGCTAGAGAGAGAGAGAGAGAGAGAGAGAGAGAGAGAGAGAGAGAGAGAGAGAGAGAGAGAGAGAGAGCTAGAGAGAGAGAGAGAGAGAGAGAAAGAGAGCTAGAGAGAGAGAGCTAGAGAGAGAGAGAGAGAGAGAGAGAGAGAGAGGGAGAGCTAGAGAGAGAGAGAGAGAGAGAGGGAGATATATAGATAGATAGAGAGAGAGAGTAAGAGAGGTGATAGAGAGAGCAAAAAACACAGACAGATGATGAGTCAAACTTGCCAACGTAATGGATTTTGCATGCTTTAGAGATTTGAAAAGAGGATGGCAAAGTACTGTACCCAGTTATTTTTTCGTAGGACGTGAACCCGGTCCCAGAATTAATTGCAATCGTTTCCAAGCAGCCAATTGTAACTGAGTTGACTATACGGTTGTGTGACCTCCACAAAACTCTCTCACATACCTGACATCTTGATATGCCAGCTACCTTGGCACGCCCTACTCCCTTTAGAAATACATTTGCAAGAAATGTATTTTTTACCAGGTGCATGCAGGCAGCTTATTTGCAAGCCACATATTTGTCAAGCAGTACAGAATGCCACACAGCTAGCACAGTAGCTGTAGAACCAGAGAGGCAGAATCCATTCACAGACTAAAATGGAAGGAATGTGATGGAAATCACACACAAGGACACAGCACATTCGCCACGCTGGAGTTTAAGCCAACTACCATCCAACCTAAATTCAGCTTTTTATTTGTATCCTTGCTTTTCACTGAGCCATTCCTTATTTTCAAAGACTTCACAATGAGGTTAAGGTTTTATATCGCCACTGATTGACCATGATTTAGTGTTTTGTTTATACCTCAAATAGAACAAATGGAATAATCATTCATTTTACGTCTAGAGATGAAAAAAGCAATCAGCTTATAAAACGCTGTTGAGGCCTCAGCCAGCTGCACATTCCAATCTGAGTCATTTCCTGTTTGAGCACATTGCCATAGAGACACCCTTTCAGAGCCTACCTACCGTAGCCCGACGTCCACCAGGCCATGGCAGTGATGACAAGACATTACATATGCTTTTCGTTATGCATGATTTGACATATGGCCCATGGATCGTATTTGGATTAGCCCATTTGGAACTTTCATTCCTTGAGCGTAGCATTAGAGCTTATAATACAACATCACAATTCATCCCCATAAGTAGCTAACAAGCCACACAGACATTCCGCCATTTGCTAGCCAAGGCGAGACCTCCCCCTGGATTGTTCCCAGAAAGGCCTCCACCTGTAAACCGTCTCATTTACCCGGGCGCAAACGTCACACTGCGATGACTGCCAACAGTCGCGCAAAACATTCGCAAATGTCACTGTCTACCGCTCAGCGGGGGAGCGTTTTAATATTTCAAACCAAGCCAGGCCCTGCCAATCGAGGACACAAGCGGCATGCCCCCGGCCTGCTCTCCCCGACCCCCCGACTCCGTAACTACTTCCTCTATACATAATTAAAGAGAGGCGCAGCGGGGGAGGCTGTCAGATAGAGCCAGGCTAAGACACAGGGACACTTTAAACAATAACAATATTGATAGCGGGAGTAATAAGGCGGAATTAAAAAGATGGAGCTCAATGATTTTTTTTTCATTCTCTTTTTTATTTTTTTCTTTGCAACTGGTGCAGCTGGTCCCAGCTTTAAGTGCAGAAGAGAGAGGGGGGAAGAGATGGGAGGAGGGAAGGGGGGATGAAATGACTGGAGGGAGGTAAGCAGTGAAGATGGAAGTTAATGGGAGAGGAGACATGCACACACACACACACACACACACACACAAACAGCCCGTATGCTGGATGAATTGCCTCTCGTCTTTCCATTACTGGATGAGGACCCAGAGGTCTCTTCTGGGACCCAAGGAAGAGGGAATGGGAGGGGGTCAGAGGTTGTGACCCTTGATAATGGCCACGCAGAGGCACGGGGGCATAATGCCCCCCCCCCCCCCCCCCCCCCCACCATCCCTGGCCGAGAGCGTCGTTTCAATTAGGTTATCAGTGTTGTGTAATAATCAATGGAAGGGTCAGGAGGTTGGCGAATGCTGACAGATGGAGAAGTACAAAAGAGGAGGGTTAAACAGAAGGAAAAAAATGACAGGATCAATGGCCCCACGACACGCAACGATGCGTCCAGCGTTTGTTTTCCACTCACCGTGCCTGAGGACAGAATCAGTTACTTAAGCACCAATTAGGCTTTCGACATGTAAAGTGCAGAGAAAAGTCCCACTTTTACCCCAGCCTGAAACTGAGCTTAACACAATGCGAGGCAATAAGCAGCAACAATTACTCAGCGATTGTTTTGATCACGTCTATTCCAGAGGCTATATTATGACGCTAAGTCTGCGGGCGCGACATCAGTGCTGCGGATACATACATTCGCAAAGCTGTGGAAACCGACCAAAACAAAAGAGCGCAATCCTTTGCATCACTCCATCGACCCGGTCAAGAGCCTTACATATGTTAATGCCCCCCTTCATCCCGTGACCCGGGCATTCACCACATCATTATCAACTGAAGGAGACATTGTGTCAGCCTGTCACCACGGTGATCAATCGATGGCGTTCCCTTCCAGCCTCTATGAGGCTGTAGCCATCGCCTAAAACTGCTGCGGTTGCGGGGAAAGCGCAGTGCCCTTCAGGTTGTCAATGGGATTAATGCGTGTTCACATCCAACATCTCGCATTGGACGTCCATCAATCACAAGGCCTACTGTGATACGTAGAAGACCAGCCCCCCCCCCCCAACCCTAGCTGTGATTATGATGTCAATTATCAACATGACTCTAGTTCTCCATGTGACCGACATGCTAATCAGCGATCGCTGGGTCGTCAACAAGACCAGCCTGGATATGGGTCTATCAGGCCTGGGCAGGGTCCAGGGTAATTATATAGTTTTAATGTTAATTGGCTATCCAGTGGGTGATGTAACGAGGTCTGATATGGTGTTATCTTTAAGAAGGGGGCCAAGGTCACCTTAGTGCATACATGCTAATGACCACAAACATAAACTTTTTTTTAATTTAGTAACTGAATAATAGATGGAGATTATTTAGTTATTTCTGTGTACTGGTAAATGTTGGAGGCTGTACAGAATATATACTCTACAAAGCCGAGATCAAAGGAAATAAGGGATGAAACAGTTCCTAACGCACACATGCATACTAAGAGTACACTCAAGGAAGTTCACAACTAACAAAATTCTAACTCACAACTAAATGGTTGACATGCTACCAGTGTGTCACAAGTACCTCTCTCTCTCTCTCTCTCTCTCTCTCTCTCTCTCTCTCTCTCTCTCTCTCTGTCTATCTCACACTATCTCTCTCTGTCCCTCTCTGTGTCTGCATATGACTATGAGGGGCTTTTACTTTCAGAAATGAGTTGTTATCACAAACCAGATCACGGTGTAATCTCTCCTAATCCTCTAACTGGATCTGAGTCTTTCAAAACATAACAGGAAGAGAGAGAGAGAGAGAGAGAGCAAGGGAGAGCGATTGAGATAGATAGAGAGAGTGAGAGAGGCAGAGATACAGAAGGACTAATAAAATCGGTCATATTTTAAAAAAAAAGTAAGAAAACAAAAGAAATTGGATGAAATAATAAAATGAAAGGCTAAGTACTGGTGGGTAAGGTAACCTCAAATTCATAGCATATGAGAAGTTCCATTCATTTTCCTGAATCACAAATCAACCTCTTTAATAAACTTGCTACCCTTACACACTTTGGGGATTTGACTTTTGAAATATTGAACGACTAGTGCCCTGGGAACTCTGCAGTTCTGCTTAAGATGGCCGTCACGGTTGGCAGGCAGATGAAATGAAAGACGTTGTCTCTATTGCTTTCTATTTCTGCCTCAGTCACACTCTCTCTCTATTCATAGTCCTATCTGGATGCCTGTCCTGATACATAGGGGAACATAGAGGGGGGGAGGTGGGTCAAATACAGAGAAGCTCTGTAGACGTGTGGTATCTTGGAGACGGACCAGGTGCACTGGGGAAATCTGTCGACACCCTAAAATAAGCTCTGAACATGAACATGAATGTTCAATGTTGAAGGACATATATTGACAAATAATAATAAAATATATTCCTTGTCTTCAACATAACTTTTTATCAACACGATACAGACTTAATTTCCAAGGTATTGAAAGAAAGCCAAATCTGAGAACCATGGACAAACAATAAAGTTCATTTAGCCACTATCAGTATCTTACAAAGTGTTTCAGGGCCTCCAGAACCACACACACAGGGTAAAAACACCACATGCTCTGACAGAACTCTGTCACCTTCAGGTGGGTCGTGGGCCTGGGGGAGGGAAGAGAACTAGAGAGGTTATCTGTAACTCTCTCTCTCTCTCTCTCTCTCTCTCTCTCTCTCTCTCTCTCTCTCTCTCTCTCTCTCTCTCTCTCTCTCTCTCTCTCTCTCTCTCTCTCTCTCTCTCTCTCTCTCTCTCTCTCTCTCTCTCTCTCTCTCTCTCTCTCTCTCTCTCTCTCTCTCTCTCTCTCCCTCCCTCCCTCTCTCTCTCTCTCCAAGCCCAGACAAGCCTCAGAGGATTAAGAGGCGATAGCCCTGACCTCTCTGCTGAATGGAGACCAAGCCGGCGTGGGGCGGCCCACAGATGGCTGCCGTGGTAGCCCATGTGTGAACGGACGCGCCAGTGACTTGAAACCAAATTAAGATAACCCTCTCTGCCCAGCCCCGTGTGCATGCACACATGCACACACACACACACACACACACACACACACTTTCTCAGACCTAAACACACACACACACACACACACACACACAAACATGCCCAGACACACTCACGCACGCATCTCAGACCTAAACACACACACAAAAATGATCAGACCTAAACACACACATATTCTCAGGCCTAAACACGCACACACACACATTCACATGAGAACATAAACACAATCTCATATCAACAGGCACACACATGACATATTCACACACAGATATCATGGGTGTAAATGTATATTGCCACAGGCAAGTAAACAGCACAGAAAAACACATTTGTGCAATCAATTCGTCATAACACACACACAGCTTATTCAATATAAAGCTCCACAGTTAACCTCCACCCCCACCCATATGTAGGAAGGTATGGTATATAGGGTCGGGGGTGGAGGGATCTGTGGGAACAAAAGCATTGGGGGAGAGGGGCCTTTAATTAAAGGCCCTGTGTTTGGGGCCACTCAATAGGGCCTGGGACAATAGGGGTCTTTGGTAATGCTAAACCTGCTGAGTTAACAGATCTCCCCCAGGTAGGAGAAAACACACACACATTCACACATACGCGCAGTGTCACTCTCTCTCTCTCTCTCTCTCTCTCTCTGTCGCTCTCAGAGAACCTAATCGTTGAAGGGCTAGTGCATTCAAAACAGTAACTAGCTCTGCTGCAAACCAGTCCTGGTGGACGCCGACGCTAACTATGAAGCATATATTGAATCAGCAGATTATATTCTGGAAGTCTATAGGTTCAATAGTTCAATTATTCAGCGTGTGCTCTTTAGGTCTGTAAGCTAGAAATGGCAAACCAGCGTGCGCGAGCAGACTGTTATGTGAGCACCACTAGGCAGCCTAAGTGTGAAGGACAGTGCCTATAAATAAACTGTGGTGCTGATTGTGACCATATGACCACCATGAGAAGTGACAGCTTTCTCTGTCAGTGCGCTTGACAGGCTTAGGAATAACTCTGCATGCCTGGCAAATTGGATCGGGCCGCTCAGAAATCCCTCCCTCCCTCCCTCCCATCCTACTGTTAAATCCTTTGTTCTTCATCTTAACCTCCAGCTCTGCTTTTCTCCTGACCCCTCTCACCCTCTCTCTGCCACTCTCCAGTTTTATTTTAAAGTGAATGACGTGCTCCTGTTGGCGGTAACACATTTCCACTTCATGCTTTGGAAAATGTCAGTGTGAGGAAAATGGGCAGGACCGGCCGAGCCGGGATATCGATTAAAACATCATGGGTGTGCGGATTTAAGCCCGTTATCGCCTTGAAACAGTACTTCTACTACCCCTCCCCTCCGGACCCACCCACACGGCGGTACGGGTCACCGCACCGGTCGCCGTGCCGACAAAAGAGACGCTGGCTACCAGCTAGACCCGGGCCGTCTGCAATGGCTCGCCACCAACATTGCATCATGTCAACACGAGCTAACATACCCGCCGCGAGCCCACCCAAGTCTCACACACTCATCAGCCTCAGCGACGGTTTAATGATAGAAATAATAATGAGTGAGTAAAATTAGGATCTGGGCTTTGATCGTGGTTTGATCAAAAAACTCCAAGGCGTTCTCAGAATAGATTTAACAGGGTCCTGGCATGCGGGCTAATATGGCGGGAGCTTAACTTGTGCCATACTTGGGTATCTTGTAAAGATTAATGAGAGGGGAGAGAAGAGAGGGAAAGTGGATTGAAGTGTACAAAAAGGGCAGTGAGGGTAGAGGAGGAGGTAGGAGGGGGTTCAGCGAGGAAAGGCAGCTGCTGGCAGTAAACACCGCTTGCCAATTGGCTCGTTTTCACAGAATCCTCATCTCCGAAAGAAGGGTGTGGCTAGCATCCCCTACCGAAACCATGTATAAATATAAAATTTGACTTCAAAGTGTCACTCTGAATGGTTTAACAGGAGAGGGACAGCGCGTCATATCTACTTTTCCCGCTCCTTTTAAATCTCAGATCAGAGTGTTTTTCTTGTTATTTTCTAATAAATTGGAGAGACCGCGAATGACTTCAGAAAAACATGAATGGGTTAGCATGGGAACACTTACATAAGATCAAAAACATCAATATGAGGACCACGTGTGGAACACATAGCACACACACACGAACACACACATATCTTGTCTATACATCTGAATTGACAGAAGGCTATTTGCCAATCCCTGAAATAGGATTACATGATTGGATGATACCTTGTAAAATATGTGGTTTTACAGGGGGTTTCTTTAGTGTGGTTTAGTACGTGTGTGTGTGTATGTGTGTCCATTTGGCCTCAGATAGTTTATCCATATAAAATAACACAGTAGTAGGGTATTTTAGCACATAAGCCCTGGTCTGTTGAAAGATATTGTTATATTTCCCCTGACTGTTGAAAGCTGTAACGTGGTCATTTTATTTGCGGCAGGGTTCAGGATTCTTTCCTTCACACAGGGCCGTTACTATATTTCCCCCGTTGGCGATTCCTCAGGTTAGGTATCGCCAATGGCCTCTGGAACAATAACTCAGATCTTCAGAGTTGTGGTTAACGGCAACTATGTATGGTGTAACAGATCCAAAATGGTGGTTTCTCCAAAGGGTTTCTCAGAAGATTGACGGGTGTGTTGGAGGTGTCAGCAGAGGGGCAGTGAGGGTCCCCATGTGTAAGTCCCTGTGTGTAAGTTCCCTCGTGTAGGTCCCTGTGTGTAGGTCCCCATGTGTCGAGGTCTGTGCGTAGGTAAAGGTTAACACCACAGCACCGGGAGAAACGAGAGTGTATCACATGTTTTCTGGCTCTGCACCCTCCAAGAGGAAACCCTCCCATAATGGACTCCAGGGTGTCTACCTCCTAGCAGAAGTCCCACTAGAGACGGACATGAAGAGAGAGAGACAGAGAGAGAGAGAGAGAGAGAGAAATGTACAATGGATAATACAGAGTGTTAGAGAGACAGAAAGAGAGAGAAAGAGAGAGAAAGAGAGAGCGATTGTGAGAGAGCACTGGGGGCCCCTCTTATTACTGTGGTTGTCGCTGTAATGGCTGCCAAACTTTCACACACTCTTGTTGCACTGCCTTTTGAGCACACAAACACACACCCATGAGAATAAACTAAGTACAGTATAAACAGTAGAAATACACATATTTGAGCGCGCATACACACACAAACACACATTCACACACACAAATACACATCCAGGCCCATGGTCAAGCTCTGTGCAGTGCAAAACAAATCAGAGACACAGGTGGCTTTAGGCCGTCCAGAGCTCTGCGTCGCCATCTCACTCAGTCAGCTCACAGATCACAGCTTCACCAGCAGCAGGGATGGACAGCCACCGGTGAGGAGCCAAGAACTACAAGCTTTTATGGTGCCATCTCATCCATTCACCAGCAGATCAATTGGACAGCCACTGAAACCCCCATCCACTTAAAAGCTGAAGAGTCTCCTGTGAAGAGTCTCGGCCAGGGTTTCCTCTATCAAAGTGCAGTCGACGGACCAGCGACGGTCCTACTACATCCACCCACAAAGCCCTCGGCCTCTTCTAGCCCTGCCGTTGTTTGTTTTCTAAATGGACTGTCGGCGGTAGGGCCGCGAACTCAGACGACTGTGCGTATTAAACGTTTCATGGCGGTGGCCGTTAAGAGAGGACCATTATGGCGCCTCCTGTCCGACCCAGCTCTGCTCTGATTAACAGGTCGCTGGGAAACAAGGAACAGTCCCTCTATGAATAAGTAATGTGTTACAGGGGCCCATAACACTTGCCAAGTTCCCTCTTAATTAAATTAAGTCACACTGAAAAAGCAGGACGGCCGGCTCTCCTCGTTTGGACATTAAAGTGAGGTATGATAGCGGCTCAGCGGGGGATTAACGAGCCACGCTTGATGTGAACACGACTTTTATCACAACACTCGTATCACAACACAGCGAAAGAAGTGGCCGCGGGTTCAAAGGTCCCCGTCGCAAGTGAGCGTCTCTCTCATGCGGACGACTCCGCCTGCAGCCGAGCGTTTATAGAACGTACGCGTGCACACGCACACACACGCGCATCCAAACAACCACACAAACTACTGCTTTCTTCACAGGCTTTGCAAAAGATGGCGGAATCAAATAAAACCGTCACTGGACGGAGATTAAAAGCGACGTCACACAGTAAAGATCTGAGATTTATGAAGGCTTTCAGCACCATGGTAACCCAGTGAGAATCCAAAGGGGGGGGGGGGGGGGGGGGGGGGGGAGAACAATGCGAGAGGGGAACAGAGAAGGACTTTGAACCTTGTTCACATGGGTTCACACAGCCTTCGTTACTGGGCCGCAGTGGAGAGGTAGGGCTTCAATGGGGAGGTCAAAGTCCTTATCGTAAATTAAGGCAGGGCCTGTCTTATTGTTGCCATCCTGGCCAGACACAGGGCTATTCTTGTAGGCCATCAAGGCATCGAGCAAGTTCATGAATTCACCCCTTTATAGCCAATCGCTCTTTTCTTTTCTCTTTCGCTGTCAGTTTCTTTTTTTTAATTTGTGTTTTGCTGCTGTCTTTCCATTCGCCGCTCAGCCCCCCAATGCTTTTTCATCCATCCCTTTCTTCCTAGCCCCTTTTTTAGTTTTTGATGTATTTTTTTCCTTTTGTTTCTGCTGTGCTTCCAGGCATTCGGTCGCTCGGTTCCTTGGCCTGGGCTCAAGCATCACCCATGGTAGGTGTTGCATCTCAGGGTGGTGTTGCCTGTGGGTGGTTGCTCTATGTGTGTGTGTGTGTGTGTGTGTGTGTGTGTGTGTGTGTGTGTGTGTGTGTGGGTGTTGTCCTATTGTTCCCTGCCATATGGAGGCCAGTTCTCGAAACCCAGAGTTAAGCCTGGTTCCGCATGCTACCCCCCCCGACCTTCTTAGGCACCCAGCTGGCACTAACCGCTGAAATAATAATTATCATTCCAATTATCTCGGGGGGCACTGACTCCCTCTGTTGTTTCTCCTCGTCTTTGTGTTGGACCCCTGAGTGCTTGGGCATTGACGGGGGACAAGAGAAGTGGTGACTAGAGGTCTCGGGCAAATGGAGACCAATTGAGGTTTGGTCTCCACACACTATCTCTGATGCTGTGAGGACACCTGGGTTTTTTTTGTGGGGGGGAAATTGTTCAGCTTTATTGTATTTATATATGTATGAATATAAATGAATGTGAATATGTATGTATTTGTAATGTATGTATACTTTATGTATAAACAAACACACACACACATCACACACAATTAGACCAACAAAGAGACATTAACATTCGTCAACTATCAACTATCCACCCATTCATCTTCCTCTTGGTTAGAGATATGAAAATGGGGGCTCCTGGGAGCTATGAGGGGGACATGGAACAAAAGGATCACTCACCATTTACACTCACTCACATGCCACTATTTGGGCTCCCCAATTAGCCTGACCTGCATGTCCTTGGAGGTGAGGTGGGGGAAAACTGAAACACATGGCAGAAACCCACACACACACGGTAATAAAATGTTCCCAGACTTGGCCGACATGAAACGGGAAAAGCATTTAGCGCTGCGACAGCGGGATTCACTGGTTGTCACTATGACAACCCGACACAGATATTAATAACCCCTATTAATAACAACTTCTCATTGTGACACAGCTCTTAAGAGGCTGGTAAGTCCGTACACTTCGAGGACGGATTTTAGAAGTACAACCAGTAGAAATGGCAGTGCTCAAACAAAACCCATCATCCTGATCCAATCATGATGGCTATCGTATCTCAGAATGACAAAATCCCTACACACCAAGACAAACACTATCTCTAGAAATCTGTGGGTTGCAGCTTAAAACTGGAATGCTTTGTCTTTAGCAGTCAAAAGCAGCGCTATAGCAAAGCGTACAAATCAAATATGCTAAAAAGCAACACAGCATACAACTACAGTTCTGGGCCAAAACACTGAAGTCATCATTAAGTGCCAGAACGGTCTCTGTCCATCAGCCGCTCCCTTCATCTTATTATTGCTTTCATCTCTACTGCGAGGGAATTGCAAAGGCTGTTGGGAAACGCTGGTGATGTCTCTCTAAAGATGTGTATACTTCCCGGATGTAAAAGAGCGCTTTGGGCGCCAAAATCCCTTTACAAAGTTGTATTTCATCGTGTCGTTTGGCTTCGGGGCACAGGCCTAAAAACAGAATGAAAGAAGAAGATGAGGAAGAGGAGGGCGAGGGAGAGAAGCATATTGTTTCTCTGCCAGGAGAAATAATCTCATTGCACGTTGGGAACATTGTTTCCACCACACAGATAAATAATGAAGTAAATATCGTGCTTAAGAAAGAAAGAAAAAGAAAAAGAAAAAACGGGCATATTGCCTAGCTCTGTAAACCAATAAAAACATCATGTTCCTTATCGACTTTGGCTTGCCGCTGCTTGGCCCGGTATTTTACACATATCCTGTACCGTGATACATCTCCACAATGCACCTCATAGCCTAAGGTGCTTCATAATGGCTTAGGCAATTTTAGCACTGAGAACAGAGCAAACATTTTCTTATTTTTCTCTCTCTGTCTCTTTCTCTCTATTGCTCTCTCTTTCTCTCTTGCCTCTCCCTCTAATGCTCTTTCTTTCTCACCTCTATCTCTCTATTGCAAGAAATCAGTTCCCTGGTTTCTTGTAATAGCAACAGCGCGTCGAGCCAAGGAAAAAGAACAGAAAACAACGCGGTGCACGCGCTTTGCCGTTGTAATGAAAGCTGCACAGGGCGGATTTGGAGAGATTAGCTTGCCAGCACTTACATTTAAATACCTCTATCTGGCCTTGCTTCCCGCCGCCACACGGAAGAAAAGGTTAAGAAGCGAAATGGGGAACAGGGGGTTTGATTAGTGCGGCGTTGGGGGATTAGGTTTGAGCAAAGGCGCTCTGAGTTATTTAAATCTGTGTGGCTCTTGTCAAGGTACAAAGGCGCCACTATGGAGGCAGATCTAGGCTGGCATAGAGTAAGGTATGAAGCATAAGAGGAGTGAAAAAAGACAAGGTAAAGAGAGTATTAACCCTTCGAGGTTAACCCCGTCTAAACTGCAAAACACTCATGAAGAGGTTTGCACTTTCATACGCATAAAAAAGTGCTCTAAAGAGAGGAAGACACACACACATCGGTGCATGCACCAAGCCAATGCATACAAACCTTACTGTACTATAGACTTTATAGTACATTAGAGTGCACACACACACGCGCATGCACGCAAGAAAGACAAACTAATGAACACCAAATCATATGCATACAAAATCATGCGCCCAAACAAGGGAATATAAACCATACATGTTTTACTACAGTCACCAGCATACATGAAGAGTACACATTCACATATCCGCACACACCTGAAAGCCTGCCATTGTTCAGGCCTGAGAGCAGGTGCAGGAGGAGTTTGAATCACTTGCGGAGCCTGCTTCAGCAGGTGTGCAGGGAGCAAAGCAGATGTGCCGTGCAACAAATAGAGGTGACAGAGTGTCTGCGTTTAATTGAGACCGCCCCGGCGAGAGGCCTCTGGTTAAAGAAGTGGGATTCGCAGCTCAAGATGGTGGTGATTGAATGTCACCTTGATGGAAAAGCAGGTTTGAGTCAGTGCGTGCGTAAGACAGCACAGCTCATCACAAGGATATCGTCCAATCACTACAGTGACAAGTGTTCTGAAAGGGAGGCGAGGCTAAAGGTGAACTTTTCTGAAATAAAGACGTGTATTCTTTCACTTCAATTCACTCTTTGATAAAACTTTGGAGAGCCAAGGCCAACAAGCAAAAGTACACAGACAATTTTTACTTCTCTTCTTGCTGTTATGGCTGAGTCTTTCCCCTTTTTATTTCTGTGTCAGCGCAGATGTCAGTGCTTGCTAGCATTACTGGGGAAGTGAACACTGTGACTGTGACCTTCTCTCATCCATTACAGAGAGCACAACACTTCAGATGCTACACTGGAGAGAGGGAGAGAGAGAGAGAGAGAGAGAGAGAGTCTGAAGGAAAAGAAGCGACATACTGGTAGACAGAAGGCAAAAGAGAAAGGATAGAAATATTGTCAGTCCTTGCTGGTGATATTGAAGAAGTGATAAGAGATCTGTCAGATCTGTGTGTGTGTGTGTGTGTGTGTGTGTGTGTGTGTGTGTGTGTGTGTGTGTGTGTGTGTGTGTGTGAATGACAAATAAAGACTGAGAAAGACACAATGAGATGAAGGAGATAACAATAAAAAAGTGGGATGGAAGAGTGAGAGAGAGAGAAAGACACAGAGCGAGAGAGAGACAGAGAAAAATACATACTGAGAGAGACAGACAGGAAGAAGGTGGTGTTGAAAAAGAAGTATGGAGCAGGGGATAAAGGAAATGGCCTTGTATCACAGTGGAGCAGTGGAACATTTTCTACCATGCTAGCTTTAGTTTGCTGAAAAACTATATATTGTGTGTGTGTGTGTGTGTGTGTGTGTGTGTGTGTGTGTGTGTGTGTGTGTGTGGTATCTTTCAGCATTCTTGGTCTAGTATTCAAATCCACCCCCCAGAACATTTACACACAAAGGATACATTTCCCTCTGTAGGATGTGGCGGGCACCGTATTAACATGCGAGTGTGAATATCAAAAGCCTCAAAGACTAATCCTGTAGCGCTAGGCAGTAGCAGCACTGCCTTGGCTTTGTCCATATTTGTGTGTGTGTGTGTGTGTGCATATATAAGTGTGTATGTTTTTGCATGTTTGTGTGTGTCTGTTTGTGTGTGTGTGCGTGTGCGTGTGTGTGTATGTATGTGTGTATGCATGTGTATGTGTATGCGTGTATATGCATCTGTGTGTTACAGTTGTGACAGGGTATCTGGGACCTTATATGACCCACAACAGCTGGCTAGTCCACTTGATCTATGCTGAGGCGCTGAGAAACACAAAGTCCATCTCTTCAAAAGATACACACACACACACAAACATATCAGCCCCTACCCCCCCTCTCTTCCCACCCCCCTCTTTCGTTATTCAATTTATTTTTTCATCTAACAGGCGGTCCTGCTGCCCCCTTTTACCTCCACAGACAAGGTCCTGGTCTGTTCATTTAGAAAGACTCTCAGTAATGTGTGTGTTTGTGTGTGTAAGAGCTTGTGTGTGTGTTTGTGTGTTTGTGTGAGTGTGTGTGTGTGTGTGTGTGTGTGAAAAAGCGTGTATGTGTGTGTGTATGAGAGTGTGTGTGTGTGTGTATATGTGTCTGTGTAAGTGTGTGTGTGTGCAGACGGGTGTCTGTGTGTGTGTACGTGTGTGTGTGAGAGCGTGTGTGTGTGTGTGTGTGTGTATGAGAGTGTGTGTGTACGTGTGTGTGAGTGTGTCTATGCACACACACATGCCTGCAGGTGACACGCACGCTTCGGCCACGCGGGTTTGCAGGCCTGCGTGTCTGTCTTCACCTCTTCCTGATTGCGTTTTCCTTGAACGCACCGTGGAGAGGAAGGCTGAAGTCAGATTATTAAGCAGCCAAATTAAGAGCCAAAACTCCCCCATTGCTTTGATCCCACAAAGCAGCTGATTTTAGGACAGGGGTAACGGTGAAGGAATGTCAAAACCATGACGCCTTCCGGATCCAAAGCGCTTTACTGTACAGTGGACCTCGGCATCAATAGCCTGGCGGTATTTCCATCTTTTTTGGGGGGGTTATCCCACCTGCTTGACCTTCTTATTGCCTGAAAGGGGTTGAAGAGACGATGCGTCTGATTGGCCTTCCCCACCCCCATGTGTGTGACAGCGGCACAGGGCAGATAGACAGAGAGCAGAACGTGACCGTGCAGATGGAACCGAGCCAAGTCTCACTCAAGGAGACCAGTTCAGCCGAGAGAGACTGGGTGGTTCTGGGACAGATGCCTTACACACACACACACACACGCATGCATGGATATGTACACTACTGTCAACAACATTTCCCCGGGTGGGATGATAAACTACACATTAACTTGAACTATGTACTGAAAAATAAATGACAAAAAAACTAAAAACAAAAAGCAGTGATAATAGTAAAAGTACCAAGTGTGTAAGAGACTAACAATACAACCTCATTTGCAGGCTAGAAAGAGACAATTCAGAATGGCTTTGTGCAGGTCAAAGGTCTGTGCCACTATTTCATCCTGCCAAAGCATTAACGTTTAGATAGCTTGTATAGAAAACTAAAACGTATGTACATTCCTAAATCCTACCCTTAAATATTCACACAAAAAAGTACACAATAACACACTACATTCCACAGTAGTCATTTACATATGACCTTCACACGTTTATAGGAACGCTGGGACTAAAGTCTGGTGGAATGAGCATCGTGAACCAAGAATAAAACTGAACATTCATGGGCCGAGGGACCTCATCCACCCAGAAGCCCTGTCAATACAGCCCCCCGATGGGCCTGCTGGATCTATTGTTTAGCCCGGGGCTCCTAGGTCTTTCCAGGGAACATCCAGACGGCACACAAAGAGCGCCATTTCCTCCAATCAGCCGGCATTTTGGATGGTCTTTAGCTGATTGCCTCGATTGATCTCACACACACACACACACACACACACACACACACACACACACACACACACACACACAGACACACTCACACAGCTGCTGGAGGAGGGGAGGGGGGCGGTTACCCCAGAGGAGCAACCACCACCGCTGAGAGTCGCTGTCGTGGGCAACGCCAGGTGAACATCGGCGGGGAATAAATCATGTGTTAAAATGATATTCTGATCAGGGAACTGGAGTGCATATGGATTAGTCATTATTTGTACTAAGGGTGGCGGCAAGCAGGGACAATGCCATCCATTACGTCGCGAAAATAGCCGCCGGGATCAATGTGGAAGGAAAGAGAGTGAGGGGGGGAGGGGGTGGTGAGATGGAGGGCCCTGCACTTGTTCGTCCTGTCAAGGCTGATCATTAGCCCGAGAAAGAGAGAGAGAGAGAGAGAGAGAGAGAGAGAGAGAGAGAGAGAGAGAGAGAGAGAGAGAGAGAGAGAGAGAGAGAGAGAGAGAGAGAGAGAGAGAGGTGCTTTCCTTTCCAGTTTACCTTTACACAGCTGACTGCAAATTGCTTTCCATTCAGGACGGGGGAGAAATTGACCCTGTTGCTCTCGCCGATGCACAAGACAAGTCATGTAATAACGGTGTCTCTGGACAACGCCTGCCATCATCTCTGGCTTCCTGGGCCCTCTTAGCACATACTTTGTTCTATCTTTTTTTCTTCTGCCATGCATTGAAAAAAAGAAAAAACTATGACAAAAAGCTAGGACGACTAAGAATACGACGGAGGGTCATAGAGTGTGTGCGCTTGCACTGAGCACACTATGTATGACCAGGTGATGTCAGGTCCTAAAATTAATATGTCACATGAGTCACAGTGTGCATGTGACCGAGAGAGAGAGAGAGAGAGAGAGAGAGAGAGAGAGAGAGAGAGAGAGAGAGAGACAGACAGACAGACAGACAGACAGACAGACAGACAGACAGACATAAAGACAAATACGCAGAGAGAATAACTAAAGCATGATGTGACTCTGTGAGTCATGTAAGCATACCGTGACATAATTTGGAATAATTATTGTTTTGATTATCAAAAGGTACTTTTCTACAATTACATTCATGGTGGTCTAGGTGATGTCATAAGAACAGATTTTGGGGGGTTGTGATTAGAAATTCTTAGGGGACACTTGTCCCCATATAAAAGGAAATTTATTTCCTTTCCAGCAATGCTAGATGCAGTGTATCTTAAAACAGGAACACAGGAATAAATACCCCCCCCCCCCCCCCCCCCACACACACACACACAGACAGCCACCAAACACAAGCTCAGCATTATGAAGTGAGAGACAAAGAGATAGGGAGGTGAAAAAAAAGGAAGAAAGTGGGAAAGAAAGGCAATCTCACCATCCCTGGATTTGCTAGCTCAAATTGTAGCAATGCTTCAAGTGAGGTCCTGTGGGTTTCGAAACAAGAGCCTGTTATTTCACCACTGGGCACCAAGGGACGGGATGGGACGCTATTGCAGTCGACGAAATGACCATTAAATTACAGGCTATGAAGCCATTCTCTAAAAGGGCCCAGAGCACCTCTGCCTGTCAGGTGTGTGTTTCCAAGTGCCTCCATTTGTGTGTGTGGAGTGTTTGTTTTTGCATGTGTGTGAATGGATTTGATATCCAGTGCATTTTCTATGTGTGCGTGTGTGTGTGCATGTTTTGCATATGTGTGTGTTTTCACGCACGCGTGTATGTTTTTATGTCCAGCCCAGAGTACAGAGGGCACACCATCTATTGCTTTGCTTTTTGAGGTGTTGCGTGGCGCTTCATGCATGCCATTGTAAACAGGGACCAAATTGTCTGGATAAAAGCTTTGCGTTCATATGGCTCACAGAATGCACGCTGCACACAGACACACATGCCTATTGAATCGCAGAAGAGAGAAATACAAGAACAAAGACAAAGAGAAAAACAAACATTGAAGTGTAAATTGGCTGGATGCACATTGTTGGGGTCGCATGTATTCCTTCGGTACCCCTCCCCGCCTTACAATGCATGACTGCGTGTCACGGTTAAGAGCTGCTGTCATGGCTCCCATTTTAATGCAACGTGATGGTGGGACTTCTAAAGGAAAAGGTGCATGTTCCGAGCCCCAATCTAGCAGTAGCAGCAGGCTCTTGAATAATTCATGCACATCCATTCCACGACAACGACACATGACATTGTCCTGTCCTAAGTGTGTTGTTTGTGTGTATATATATGTGTGCGTGTATGTCCAAAGAGGCAATACGGCATATGAGATGTACCGTGGTGAGAGACACTGGCCATGGCCAATTAAGCCTCCGGCACCAGACCAATCACAAGCCATGGGAGTCTCCTCAGGTAACCAATTAGGAGATGCTTCTGTTACTGGTATCAGTAATCATTAGCAAGCGTGACATGGACGGCTTCAAGGGGAAAAGGGCATTAGCTCCGAATATAACGCAACACACTTCACATGATGCTATTTTGTAGAATGGAACAAGGATTTAATGACATGACTGCAGCTACGCGGGACATACAGCTCTTCCATTTGAGGCATATTCCTACTGCGGTTTATTAGGAAGGAAGGAAGGAACGATGGGAGGCTGCAACTGTGCAAAGGCCATGCCCCCCCCCCCCCCCCCCCCCCCTTAGCTGCTCCAGCCCTCTAGCTAGGAGGAATACAAGGGTTCCTTTCTGGGGAGGAAAAGGGGAGAGCAGTGGGAGAGCAGTAGATTGTCTCCTGTGGTGCTCATGTAGCAACCGGCTGGTAGCTATACCCCCTTGCCCCCCCGCAGCCACCTCGGCAGCTCAACACCCTCATTCAGGACATACAGGGCTTACAAAGACATGCCCAGTAGGGGGGAGAAAGAGTAATTGGCATTCAGGGTTTATTGCTGTTGACTTCTTGGCAAGTGTGATGCTAAAGTGATGTAAAAGGTGACATAACATGAATTAGCTGGGAGATTACACCACATGCGCTATACTGTGTATCGACTGCTAATGGGGTTCCACTATAGGGGAGCGGCAGCATTACAAAACACCTCCTTCCATTTAGTTATATTATGAGCATTTCATTCGTGGGGTATAAAATATGTCCCTGTGAACATGCGATTCAACTAAGTACCTTTAAGTGAAAAAAGAAAAGAGAGTTCTCGTTTTGAGGTAGCGTTACCAAGCACCGGTGACATGGTATCCATTGTTTCCCTGTGTAGGTCTACAGGAACAGCAGCACAAAGTAACATAACTTCAAGGTAGCTACAGCTTCACCACAGTACTGCCCAACCGGGGCGAGCGACAGATCTCAGCCTCAATAGAGACCCTATGAGCAGTCACATCAAGGCCTACAAATAAAGTGGAGCCGGACCCCTTCATCTAGTGGCCGCAGGCTCAGCCCTTATCTCCCCATACGTGCCTGTCTCCAATGGGTGCGTGAACGTATCAGAGGGCCAGGCCGGGGCCCCCACTGTTGTGGCACCATGTTCTCTGAAGAACCTTGATGCTGGACTGCAGTTGAACTTAGATGTGTGTCGGGTCTTTTTTTGTTTGTCAAAAAAAAAAATTGGCTCAACACACGGAAACAAAATGCATGTGATTGTAGGCATGGACACCAGGGAGAATATGTGCATGTGTACGTGTATGTAACAAAATTAAATAGGTGTGTGTGTGTGTGTGTGTGTGTGTGTGAGAGAGAGAAGGGGTTTATCTATACCTACATGGCCTACCAAGATTAAGATCAAGTTTTCTTTAGAGTTATTCTTTTTTTTCAAAACAAAACTCCAACCAAGACTTTTAGCCTTAACATAATCTCTTAAATCGCAGGAGTGTTTACTCAGGAAAAGTGTGTTTATATGTCTGTGTGTGTATATATGTGTGTATGTCTGTGTGTGTTTATGTGGATTTGTGCCCGTGTCTATTTGAGAGGGGGTTCTTTTGAAAAGCCACCATGTTAAAATGACGTGTGTGTGTCCAAAGCAGATTTCTGGCTTGTCTCCAGCCCCCTGAGAGGAGACACCATCATTTCTCCCGACAACCACAAAGTGGGGGTTGGGTAAATGTCCTCAGATGGACGTTTATCTAAATGGTCTGGGGGGAAACAAACAGAACGGTGAAAGTGACACATGTTAAGAATCAACCCCCCCCCCCCCCCCCCCCACTCCCCGAAGGAAGCGAGTGGTGGCCCGGGAGGTCAGCTGATGATGAGGGCACCGGCATGTTTAGGATCTCCATTCTGGGAGACATGTTGAGAATTAAACACAGAGAAGGGGGCGGGGGGCAGTATGACTTTTGAGGAGAACAAGACAGAGCAGGAATCTGATGCAGTCCTTCTATTAGGAAATGTCCCTTTAGCTTGATAAAAATGTAAACTAATATATACACATTGGATTAATACGCTGGGCCTGACCATGAAAATAATTGGATAGATTTTTCAGCACAACAAGGTGTCTGGTGAAGTTAAATGTCTTTGTGCCTCTACACATGCTACGAATACTTAACGTCACGGCTCCTGGCTGTTTCCTTGAGGATATCGGCCATGTAGAATAAAAAGGCCTGGCGGCCTTGTCCTTTAAGGAGTAAATTACTGAGAAAGCGATGATTATGCACTAGCGCGCCACCAACGTCGCCCGTATTCAAATCAGAACAAAAGCGTCAACAAACCCAACTCAAGCTTTCCTATTAAAAGTTGCCCATTTCTGCTAGGCAGGATAATTCCAACATTGCCAAAGCTTTCAGATGATTTCCCTGTCATATATGAATTAATTCCAATAAATAAAAGACCTTCTTGTCTGAATACATTTTCATTACTGAGCTGGCAGGGCAAATAATAATTGTTGCATTACGGCAAATGAAAGATGGTATCTCCTCATGGAAATATTGTTATTTTGGTCCACGGTTAATACAATAAAAAAAGTTAAATGACTTATTTATGATAGAATAGAAAATTATTGTATCTGTCACTTGGCTTACGTGACCGGGCCTAATCATTTTCCAAAGAAGAAGGGTTTCAAACCAACTGCAACGCCTAAAAGATGGCTCTAAACCAATTATATTATTGATAACTGTCCAAGCTCCCTTTCTTATTGTTGTGGAAACATATTATGTTGGCCAACATGTTGCTGGGTTCACTCCAAGGCAAAAGGATGTGTGAATGAGATTTGCTTAAACAACCTCTGCCTCGATATCCGCTCTGATGTCTCAGTGTTGGATTGCCCTTTATTTTAACTCTATCCTTTGGAGAATGTGCTGGCAGGTTTGTGTTTAGCTGGGTCAAATGTTGCCTGTTCCTTGGCCAATGTATAAACTGCAAAGTAAGGACCAAGAGTGTGATTAATTTCCCTTCCAACGGAAAAATATACATATATGAGTGTTTCCAAGGGAAAATATAGAACATACTGAGTGAGATAGAGTAACAGAGGCAAAGAGAGAGAGAGGAAGAGAGAAAGAGAGAGAGAGAGAGAGAGAGAGAGAGAGAGAGAGAGAGAGAGAGAGAGAGAGAGAGAGAGAGAGAGAGAGAGAGAGAGGGAGAGAGAGCGAGAAGAGTGTGTGACTGTCTATCTATTCTAGTCTATTCAAACATTCATTAATAAAGCGTTCAGGTGATTAGGAATCATTGTGTGTGTGTGTCAGCAGCAGTCCAGAGACAAAGTACATGTGTGTGTGTGTGTGTGTGTGCGTGCGTGCTAAGTGCATGGGTGGGTGGGTGCGTGCGTGTGTGTGTGTGAGTACACCTGACCACCCTCCACCCTTGTGTGCTCCTGCTCCAGTGGCCCCCACCTCCCACTGCTGGGACCTGTCGGCCCTCGTGAGAGGGGAGATCATGATGCATGGAGACACGCTGCGACAGGGCCAACACACACACACACACACAAACACACACACACACTTATAAAGGCCACCCAAGGTTCCTGATCCGCACCACAGGCTGGTGTCACTGCTGGTTACACCGACTTTGAGATGTGCATGTACACACACACACACACACACACACACACGGGTGCATGCGTTAATAGCGCTACGCAACTTCTATGAACACAAGGTGGAAAAGTAACCAGGGCGCCCAAAATGGATTTTCAAACGCAGTGAAGCCGGCGGTGGCAAGTCGATAGCAGAACCGCTAGCGTCGCGGTGAGCAAGGCCGACGGGTATTGAGTTTGACGTGCTAGAGTCAGAACCCGCTGAGGGGTGAAAAACAAGAAATACTCTGGACCTTGGAACCTGCTAAGGCATCCAGAATGCACCGGCAAGACAGAAGAGTTTCACACTGGTCCACTTCAATGATGGACGCGTTTATAACTCTGTTTCATTTCTAATCAGGCGATATAGGGATTGTTAAATATTTTAAAGGTTAAGTATTCTAGTGACAAAAACACTAAACAAATCTGTATTCAGGTGTTTGTGTGTGTGTGTGTCTGTGTGTGGAAAGGGAGGGTGGGGGGGGGGGGGGGGGGGGGGGGGGGGGGTGGTCAACCATGATAGAACCACAGTCTTGGCAGTCATACATACACGCTAACATCCACCTCTCCCACTCCCTCACGTCTGTGTCTGTGTGTGCTCTGATTAGGTGAGCTTTTTTTCTCTCTCACACCACACACACACACACACACACACACACACACACACACACAGGAAAGTACTCAGTGTGCGCCAGGAGCCCCAACAGAGATAAAGAAAGACCAACAGATGTTCTCCTTATCTCAGGACCAACCTTACGCTCAACAGGCCCCTACACACACACACACATACACACACACACAAGCACACACAGCATTGGCAGATGTTTAACACACTAACACACATACAAGTGCACAACACAACAGGCACACACAAACATCCATGACAGATGTTTTTTTTATCGGGGAGGGGGTTCATGGATTTCAGAATTCACTCTCCTTGAACAACACACACACAAAGTACATATTCCACATTAATAAGTAAGAAAAACCTGCACAGAAGCCCCGCCCCTTCCTTGTCATGCTAGTCAATGGGGGATAAGATGCTCCGTTTGGATTTGAGGTGGGGTCTGTTTAGAGTCAGCAACACGACACACACATTATCCTCAACTTCGGAAACCTGTGTTGTCATTATCTCACCCCACGCATACCCCACACAGGGAGAGAGAGAGAGGTAGAGGGAGGTAGATGGGAGACAGACGAGGGAGGACAGATAGTAAAAGTAAAAGAGTAAACATAGCCGGAGCGGGAGTGGAACTGAGATAGAGATCAAGAAAGTAAGAGAGGCCTCTAAATCAGTCCTCGTTCATTTTTACGGTGAAATACACTTTCTCCTAGCACCAATATTCCCCCTCGCTCTCAGCCAGCAGTTGCCACCAGATCAAAACAAGCACAGCCATAGTGACTCCCCATCTTAGGCTAGGCTATGCTACAGTCTGTAAAATCAGTGTAAAAATCAACATTTTGCGCCAGCATTTATTTACGCTACAGCAGTGCGGAGATGGAGGTTATGGTAGGGGCGAGGCGTTCAGAATTCCGATTCCTGAGAATCGGAGTTACGGGAACAACTGGCGTGACACACAGAGAGTGAGGGCAGCGATGCACACATGAGAAATGTCAACATCTATGGATGGTATCTCATGCCTCCTCCTGCTGAGAGCAGAAGTAAGGAGCCCGATGGCATGTAAACAGAAAAACAAGCACTTAAGTGGAACAAGAACATTAAGACAATCCAGCATCCACTATAAATAAAAACCAAAAATTTAAATTTTAAATAACAAAGTTATAAAATAAACATGAATATATAACACATCCAAACGGAGGACATTTGTACTTTAGTCCATTACTAACAAGTATCGTAAAAGTAGATTTAGGAATATGATACTCAAAGCCTGTTGGTTTGAAACACCCAATGCCATCTTGGGAGAGTTCCAACATCATACACAAACACAACATCATGTGCTCATAACGAATGACACAAACACATCGTCTTTTCCTGGAATTACCGAAGGCCAAATCTGAATAATACCTCATGGTCTACTCCCATGTCTCATGTCTCCCTTTTTTCCTGATGACGTGACATTGGTTTCTTCTCCAAAAACCAAAGATAAGCCTGGGTGCTCCTGGAGGGCATCTGTGGACCAAAAGACTCACTCACTGGGTAGCCGAGTAACATGCCAAGTCTTCTTCCCACAGTTGGTGCCACAAGGCGGGCCATTGTTCAGCCCTCGCCTGGTGGGCACCCTACACCACCCAAACCCTCTGGAGTCTTGGCTTGGTTAGCTGAGGCCTTCATCCTGTCACCCCCCCCCCCCCCCCCCCCGCCGTTGCTGTGGTACCCGAAACAAGGCCTGCCCTTGACGAGCACGTGGCATCATCCACCGTTGATGTCAAGATATTTCATTTCACTGTCCAAAAGCCTCTGGCTGGGCTGTGCATGAGAATAGAGCGTATTACAATGAATGGAACTGAGGATTCTGTTTTTTAAAACAAGATAAACATTTATTCTGTCAAAACCAGCGGACAGAGTGTCGAGGTGGAGGGAAGGGGACATCAATGTGGAGACACCAAAAGATCTGAATGCAAACCAGTCACAGTCAAACTGGAGATGTAATCGATATCATGCATCTGTATGGATGATCTAGCCTTGAATGAATGTCTGCATTGTTACTCTTTGGACCAAGAAGTGAGAGCATGTCTTGGCGTTCTGGTATGGCAAAGGAGTTCAATGGCACACAAAGACAGAATCTGGGAATCAACATTTCTGATCTTATCACCATACTAGAATACGGGGTGACTGTTCCAAAATGGCTTTGTATGATTTATCCTACTCTATATGTACCTGTTTCAGCTTGGAGCAAAT